>CAUYQG010202746.1:0-30127 GCA_963574415.1 Tarsius wallacei | reverse complement strand
GCTATGTTGTTGCCTAGACTGGCGTTTTGTAATATACAGTTTTTAATTTATTCTTTGTCTGGAGTTAACTTAGAGTTGTAGAGCGGCCTTGGCTCGTCGAAGACATCGTGGGATGCTAGGGAGAAAGGCTAGTGATAAGCTAAGTAGTTCTCAGCAACCCATACCGGTGGCATTCGATGTATGCTGTGTTTTGTAGGAGGGCCTCTCTAAGTGCTCACTCGGCGACTCTTTATTCATTTTACCTGTAATTCTGCCTAACTAGTTTACTTATCTGGTTTCCCAGGCTGAAACTAAAGCCAGAATATTAGAAGAAAGCCTGGATAGGCGTCCGAATTGCAACCAGTGAACACTGACAGCCTGACAAAGAATAAATTAAAAACTGTATATTACAAAACGCCAGTCTAGGCAACAACATAGCCAAACTGTCTATACAAAAAGTAAAAAAAAATTAGTCGAACGTGGTGGTGTGCGCCTGTAGTCCCAGCTACTCGGGGAGGCTGAGATGGAAGGATCTCCTGAGTTCAGGAGGTCAAGACTCCGGTGAGCCATGACTGTGCCACTGCAACCCAGCCTAGGTGACAGTGAAACCCCGACTCAGAAAAGTAAATTTACTATATAGCAGTCAAGGGTGTTTTGAGAAAGGGGTATATATTCCTCCACCAAATCCTGGTAATTGATGTTCATAATAATGAACTCTGGAACTGATAATGTTCAAAATAAGGCCCCAAAATGCCAAGTGAAGATTAAATTGTAGTTTTGTTTTAAGAGAGTCCAGACGCACTTTTTAAGACAAATTCTTCCAAAGTAAAAAGGTTTGCTGCTTAAAGAGGTAAATTCCTGTAACTGATAATAGAAAACAAATTTATAAGAAAAGTCCTTACCCTGGTCTTGCTGGGTAAGACCATCTTGAGATGGTTTTATATTTGATATAGATTTGAATGTATTTGTGTCAAAGTTTGTCTCCTAAGTGTATGATCCTAAGGAGCACATTTCATCACAGTACAGAAAGGATATAATTTGGATATAAAATACTGACTTTACAGTATTTTAAAATTTTTTACAGTATTTTTGTGGTTATTATGGAAACCTGAAGCTTGTTAATGTGTTTCTCCCCAGAATGTCTTATTCCCATGTAGGTTGTATCTTATATAGATAAGTCATAATGTTTTTGTAGAAGCTGTTCTGAAGTATATATTTTTGCTAAATTTTCTTACCACTGTAACTGTATTGAATACGTTTATAATAACAGCATCATAGGTATGTCTGTATGAGAAGTAAGTTACACTTGTAGACACTTTTTGGCTTAATAGGGAATTGTTTTAAATCTGTTTTCTTCCACAGAAAGGTAGTGCATATTTGTACACACACAGAGGCAATTCAGTAACATATAACAGAGTACAAAAGGCTTCTATGATCCTTCATCTTCAAGATAACCACTGTTTGGCTCATGGTTGTCCAGTGTAATGGTATTGTTTTTATTTTATTTATTTTTGGGTCGGTGTCTCACTGCAGTCCAGGCTAGAGTGCAGTGGCAGGATCACAGCTTACTGCAGCCTCAACCTGCTGGACTCAGGCGATCCTTCTGCCTCAGCCTCCCAAGTAGCTGGGACTGCTGGTGTGCACCACCATGCCTGGCTAATTTTTTTCTTTTTTGTAGAGACAAGGTCTTGCTGTGTTGCCCAGGCTGGGCTCGAACTCCTCAGCTCAAGCAATCCTCTCACCGAGACCTCCCAAAGTGCTGGGATTACAGGAGTGAGCCACAGCACCTGGCCTGTTTTGCTGTGTATAGTATTCTGAAATACGCATTTTTAAAATATATCTTGGACATCTTTCCAGCTAAGTCTGTGGGAGTTTATTTCCCATTCTTATTGTCCCTGTCATATATTGTTGTGTAAACTTATTAATTTTGTCATATATTTTAGACTAAGTGTCTCAATAATCTAGAGCTGTTTTGTCTAATACAGTAGCCACTTGTAGCTATTTAAATTACACAAAATTAGAAGTTTGTTTCCTGAGTATTACTAACCACATTTCAAGTGCTCAGTAGCTATGTGTGGATAAGGGCTGTTGTAGACGGCATAGATATAGAACATTCCTATCATTAGAAAGTTCTGTTGTATGCTGCTGACTTAGAGTACTCTGTTTTTTAGTTTGCAATGCTAATTTTTTTTGATAACCATCTACTTACTGACTCTTCTCTCTCTTTCAGGATCTGAAGTCTTTCCCTGTATCTTTTTTTCCACCTCCGTTGTTCACCTGGATGTCACTATATATTATTTAGTTCTAATTAGTTCTCAAGCGTCTCTTGAATTTGTCCAGAGACCTTAACCTTTGTTTCTACCTTAATAATTAAGACCCTTATTATTTCTTTCCTGGGTGACTTGAACAAGTCTTCTAACTGGTCTTTTGCCTCCTGTCTTCCATTCTCCACACTAGGGCCAAGTCTTCAGTGATTTCCTGATGCCCTCAATACGGACTTTTACGGTGGTTTGTGAGGTGTTTGTTGACTCCACCCTTGCCTAGCTCTCAGACCTCATCACTGTATTCCCCACCCCATTCGCTCATCCCTGCCATACTGAACCCTTTTCTAGTTCTGATTTTGAACCTGTGTCTAGGGCTTTTGCATCTGCTATTTCTTTTGCCGGGTTTAACCTCCCACCCCATGTCCATTTTCCTGGCTAAATGGGAACCTAGGTTAGGTAGCAAGGTAGGTTCCCCTGCTCTATGACACTGTAGGATCCTATATGTCCCTGACAGTTAGTGTGTAAAGTGCATATTCGAAAATTCCTTTTTTCATGGGTTCCTTTGCTAGATTTTGACTCTGGGAACTCAGGGCCCGGATCTGTATTATTTACTGATATATTCTAGTTTCTTATATGCCTTGTACATTGAAAGTGCTCAGTGGATACTTGTTGAACAGAGGCAGTGGAAAGACTAATCAGAGATGTTGTAAGTTCAGATGGCTACTGTGACCACATATCTTAATTTTAGGACAGTCCTGTTGGACTTTATGTTGGTTCAGAGAATACGGTCATACCAGGTATGGGTTACTTTCATATGCAAATCTGAATTCTTTCTTCTTGATTCAGATAAGAAACTTTGAAATTCTGCAGGTGGCCAATCATAACTGTAGGAATCATTCATCTTTGAGCCAGTCTGTGTTTTGAATTTGTAGCTCCCATATTACAATTCTTATGTTCTTGTGTACATTTTTTTCTGTAAGTCTTTATAGAATGCCTCTATAAGACTTTAGTACTTTAAAAATAATAATAAATAAAAAAAGAAAATGCTTCTAATGTTTCAGTTCTAGTTTCTAACTGAGTTTATATACAGGCCATTGAGGTCCAAGGCTTAAGATTTAGGAATACTTTAGTTCAGCAGATCTTTATTGGGCTCTATTATGTGCACATTGCTAATGGCTTAGTCCCCACAGTGATTGTTCATTTAGTGACCCAGATCAAACTGCAAACAAAGGTAGGAACCTTAAATTAAATTTTAAAAAGCGTTTTGTACTCTACTTATTTAATATCATTTTTTCACTTAATAAAAGGAATTTTTCTTTTAATTAATGACTTGAATTAATAACTACTTTTTTTTTTTTTTTTTGAGTTGGAGTCTCACTGTGTCGCCCAGACTGCAATACAGTGGCATGCTCACAGCCACTGCAGCCTCGACCTGCTGGGCTCAGGCAGTCCTTTCACCTCAGCCTTCCAAGCAAGTAGCTGGAACTACAGGCATGCGTCACCACGCCCAGCTAATTTTTTCAGTTTATTATAGAGATGAGGTCTCGCAAAGTTGCCCAGACTGGTCTCGAACCTATGGGCTCAGACAGTCCTCTCACCTCGGCCTCAAAGTGCTGGGATTATAGGCATGAACCACCACACCCGGCCTCAATAACTACTTTTAATTGCAGAGGAAGTACGAATACTTATCAACTCTGATTTCTTTCACTATTTTCTCTTCAGTTGTTCATTGGACCAAGATCATTATTTCTTCTGGTTGTAGTCTTTGGTTGTATCTAACAGAACTAGACTAGCTCATGCAAAAAAGAACAGTGTTATGTAGAAGAGGGCGGGGTGAAATATTTTATTGCTAGCATTTTGAGGATTTAAAGCAATTATAAAATGAACTAAAAGTCAGTCTAATGCTGGGTGTGGTGCCTCACTTCTGTAATCCCAGCACTTTGGGAGACAAGACAAGAAAAAAGATCAGCCTCTTTTTATTGTCATCATGAATCTAAACAGACAGTTCATGCTCTTGTCCAGTTTGGATCTCTTCTACCACCCTGTACTTGGTAACCCACTGAAAAAAAGTAATTTATATTAAGGCTATGGAACCCAAAGGCAGAGAGTGTGGTTGGATATTCCAAAAGATTGAGTGGAATTAAGAACGTCCACAGGAGTCCAAGCAATTCTTCTCAGGTTTTCCCTCTTAGGCTACATTCATGCACACTTTCTCTTTCTCCATAGCTCCCAAATTTGCTTGTTCTTGGTTCCAACACACACTAAACTAGCATCTTTATCTGAATCCCAAATTTCAGGGATAGAAAATCTGATAGACTTAACATGGAGTCAAGAGTCCACTCATGGATTATTAGCTGTGGCCATGACACAAAGTTTCTGTAGGACAGTCATGACTATTGAGGCCCACACCTCAACAGTGAGGATGTTCTCACAGAACAAGAAGAGTAGGTTGGGTAGCCATGGCAGAAGGCATATAAGTGAGGTTTTAGGTTATAAAGTAATAACTTGCATGTAGTTTTAAAAAACCAACATGAGGCCGGGCTCGGTGGCTTAGCCTGTAATCCCAGCACTTTGGGAGGCCAAAGCAAGTGGATTGCCTAAGCCCGCAGGTTCGAGACCGGCCTGGGCAACTTGGCAAGACCTCATCTCTACAATAAATCAAAAAAATTAGCTGGGCACGGTAGCGCGCACCTGTAGTTCCATCTACTTGGAAGGCTGAGGCGGAAGGAGCACTAGAGCCCAGCAGGTCGAGGCTGAGGTGACTGTGAGTGGGCCACTGTACTCCAGCCTGGGCGACGGAGTGGACTCCAACCCAAAAGAAAAAAAAATGAGAGTATTAGATAAGTAAAATTATATGCTCCTCCCATTTAGGTAACCACTTAGGTTTGGGGAGGTTTTTGGCAGATTTTTTTCTTTGAAATATAATTTACATAACAAGATTTATCATCTTAAAATGTGCAATGCAGTGGCTTTTAATACATTCATAATGTTATGAAACCACCGGCATCATTTCCATCACCCCCACAAGAACTCATACCTTTTAGCAGTCACTCCCAGTTCCCCTTTTTCCCATCTTCTGGCAACCCAGGATTTACCTATTCTGGACATTTCATATATATGGAATTATATAACATGTGGCCTTTGGGATCTAGCTTCTTTCACTAAACAATATTTTCAAGGTTCATCCATGCTATAGCATGTATCAGTACTGCATTTCTTTTTATGACTGAAAATAATATTCCATTGTATGTTTACACCACATTTTTGTCTATCTGTTGCTCTTTGATGGACATTTGGGTTATTTCCTGGCTATTGTGACTAGTACTGCTAGACTCATTCGTGTACAAGTTTTTGTGTGGATATGTTTTCACTTCTCGCCCAAATATACCTAGGGTTGGGATTGCTGGGTCAGAGGATAATTTTATATTTAACTTTTTGAGGAATTGCCAGACTTTTCCCCAGTACCTGTACTTTCCACCAGCAGTGTTTGAGGGTTCCAGTTTTAGTTATAGCCATCCTAGTGGGTATAAAGTGTTACCTCATTGTGGTTTTGATTTTCGCTTCCCTAATAACTAATGATATTAGCATCTTACTGTGCATATTGACCATTTGTATAGTTTTCTTGGAGAAATGTCTGTTCAAATTCTTTGCAAATTTTTTTTTTTTTTTTTTGAGTTGGGAGTCTCACTCTGTCACCCATCCTGGATCTCACAGCTCACCATAGCCTCAAATTCTGCCTTAGCCTCCCGAGTACCTGGAGCTATAGGTGTGCCCTACTGCTCCTGGCTAATTTTTTATTTTTTTGTAGAGACGAGGTCTTTTTATGCTGCCTAGCTGGTCTTTAACTTCTGGGCTCAAACAGTCTTCCAGTCTTGGCCTCCCAAAGTTCTGGGATTACAGGTGTGAGCCACTGTGCCTGGCCTGCAAATTTTAAAATTGGGTTATTTTTCTTTTTATTGTTGAGTTAAGCGAGTTTTAAAAAATATATATTTTGAATCCTAGACTCTCATCAAATATGTGATTATAAAACATTTACTCCCATTTTGTGGATTTTTTTTCACATTCTTGATAGTGTCCAGTTTGATGAAATTCAGTGTATCTATTTTTCTTTGGGTTGCCTATGCTTTTGGTGCCATATTTAAGAAACCATTGCTTAATCCAAGGTCTCAAAGATTCATACCTATGTTCCTTATGAACGTTTTATAATTTTACTTCTTACATTTAGGTATTTGATCCAGTTTGAGTTAATTTTTGTATATGGTATGAGGTAGGGGTCCAAATTCATTCTTTTAAAAGATTGTTTTGGCTCTTCAGGGTCTTTTGCATTTCCATATGAATTTTAGGATCAGTGTGTCTATTTCTACAAAATAAGCAATTGGATTTTTACAGGGGATGTATTGAATCTGTAGTGCCTTTAGTTTTTTTGATGATAGAAAATTTTCAGGCACTAAAGCCAGACTGCTTCTTAGCCAGTGCCATACCCAGGGTATTTGACTCCCTGAGTGGAGTTTTTAATATCTCTCTTCTCTGTACTACAGAATTATTTTCAGTAATAATTATAAAATGAAGCTATACACAAGCTGAATGTATTACATCTTTCAAAATAATCCAGACTTTGCTTATATTGTTTTCTTTCCACTACCCCCATCTTATACTTTTTTTGTTGTTGTGTTGAGTTATTTCATGTTGGTATAGGTACTACGTTTCAGATTTTTTTTTTTTTTTACAAAATTAAGAATGATTTTGTATCGATTGTATTTTGTAAAATACTATAATTAATTTTTTTGTATTAAGAATCATTTCCCAAGTCCTACAGGACAAAAAAAAAAAAGCTCAACTATTTACTCAGTAGCATTTTTTTTTTCTTTTTTGAGTTGGAGTCTCACTCTGTCATCTAGGCTGGAGTGTAGATCTCACTCACTGCCACCACAGCCTCAACCTGCTGGGCTCAGGCAATCCTTCTATTCTACCTCAGCCTTCCAAGTAGCTGGAACCACAAGCGTGGGTCACCACGCACAGCTAATTTTTTTTTTATTGTAGAGACAGGGTCTCATCATGTTGCCCAGACTGGTCTCAAACCTGAGAGCTCGGGGAATCCTCTCACCTCAGCCTCCCAAAGTGCTGGAATTATAAGCATGAGCACCGCGCCAGGCTTATTCAGTAGTATTTATAGCTACCTAAAAGTTTGAATTTTGGCATTTTAGTTACAGTTTGATATAACATTTTATATAAGCAAGTGGTAACTAATAAGTACATTTTAATAAAATCGAAAGTCACAAAAGACACAAGGTAGGTAGGTAAGTACCAAATCATACCATTGATGAAGCTAACTGATATTCTTGATTAATTCTTTAGTTTTAAAGCAAATAGCTTAAAGAGAATAAAATTTAGTGAAGATATTACTAAAATTCAGTAAAATATTTCCTATATGAGCTATGAACTTACACCTTCTACATCTTATTTCATATTGTTCCACTGATATTTTATTTAAATGTGTTTTAAATATAAATACAAAGAAAAAATTTACAAATTGTCCCACAGAAGATAGAATTGAAGTAACTCAAGTTTTGTTTCTTCATCTTTACAATTACTGTGTATAGAGTGCCACAGGAGTTGGGGGGCACTAACTGTGCCCTAGCAAGTTTGAACTGTTCTGACCATTTTGAGAGATTTATTCTTCAAATAAATGTATATAGCTAACTCTGTGTTGGGAGCCAACCGTGTAACTGAGGATTTTTAGAATTAACTTCCATTTAGAGCGCAATATTTATTAAAGGGTAAGTAGTAAAGATGTGCTAACTTGACATTCTACATATATTATTAAAAGTCAACAGTAGGCCGGTGGCTGTGGTGGCTCAAGTCTATAATCCCAGCACTTTGGGAGATTGATGCAAGAGGATTGCCTGAGCCCAGGGGTTCAAGACCAGCCTGGGCAACTTGGCAAGACCCCATCTCTACAACAAATGCAAAAAAAAAAAAAAATTAGCCAGGCATGGTGGCATGCGCCTGTAGTTCCAGCTTCCTGGAAGGCTGAGGCAGAAGGATTGCCTGAGCCCAGCAGGTTGAGGCTGTGGTGGCCATGAGCGAGCCATTGCACTTCAGCCTGGGCAACAGAGTGAGACTCCAACTCAAAAAACAAAAAAATCAGCAATCAAAACAACTGTTTAGGATTTAGACCAAGAAAATATTCTCCAAGGAAGAGTGTTGTATCACTGACACTGTTTATAATTGCCAATGATGATAAAAGCAGACTGTTAGTTGATTTTATTATTTTTAAGTTCTCTGCAAGAAATGCATCCCCTTCTTGCCTGCACCTAAGGGAGACCACACCTACCACATTTGTTTGTTTGTTTAGCAACAGGGTCTCACTTTGTTGCCTAAGCTGGAGTGCAATGACACACACCTCATTGCAGTCTTGAACTTTCTGGGATCAGCCAGTCCTGCCTCAGTCTCCCGAGTAGCTGGGATTACAGGCATGCACTTCCATGTTCAGCTAATTTTGTTTGTTTGTAGTGATGGGGTCTGGCTATGCTGCCTAGGCTAGTCTCAAATTCCTGGCCTCAAGCAATCCTCCTGCCTCAGCCTCCCAGAGTGCTGGGATTATAGGTGTGGGCCACCACTCCAGACCAGTATCACTTCTTTAGTAGGCCACTTCTTGATCTCCCTTACTTTCTTATTTTGAGTGTGACCGCCAAGTTAATTAGCTTTTCTTTACCTCAATTTTTTCATCTATATCTATTTCCCATCTAAATGGTACTAATAAGAGAACCCATTTCTTTAGGCCTATTGCAAGGATTAAATGAGATAATACATGTAAAATGCTTAGAATAATGCCTGGCATTGAGTTAAACATTGCTCATTAAACATTAATTACTAATACTTTGTTATAATTTATAATTTACAACACTGTTATTATAAATAATATATTTTTACCTCCCTTCTAGTCTCTTTTCCCCATCTTTGGTTTTTGTTACTCATAATATTTGGAACACTTTATTATTTAGAGTAATTTTAGGTTCACAGCAAAATTGAGTGGGAGGTACAGAGATTTTCTGTATAATCTTTCTCACATGCATAGGCTCCCCACTCAACATTCCCCACCAGAGTGGTACATTTGTCACAGTTCATGAACCTGCATAATTGACACATAGTTATCACCCTAAGTCCATAAAGTTTACATCAAACTTCACCCTTGGTATTGTAATTCAGTAGGTTTTGACAAATGTGTAATAACATGTACCCACTATTATAGTATTTTACAGAATAGTTAGTACTATCTTAAAAATCCTCCATTCTGCCAGGTACGGTGATTCAACCTGTAATCCCAGCATTTTGGGAGGCTGAGGTGGGAGGATTGCTTGAGCCCAGGAGTTTGAGACCTATCTGGGCAACCTAGCAAGACTTTGTCTCTACAAAAAAATAAGTAATTTAGCCAGGTGTGGTAATGTGCCTGTAGTTCTAGCTACTCAGGAGGCTGAGGCCAAAGGATGGCCTCAGGCCAGGTAGTTGAGGTTATGGTGAGCCGTGATTTGAGCCATGATCATAACACTGTCTAAAAAAAAATATGTCTGTGCTATATCCACTCATCCTACTTTACCCCCAACGTCTGGCAGCAAGTGATCGTTATACTGTCTCCATACTTTTGCTTTTTCCAGCATGTCATGTAGTTGAAACTGTACAATATGTAGGCTTTTCACATAGGCTTCTTTCACTCAGTAATATGCATTAAAGATTCCTCCATGTCTTACATGGATTGTTAGCTCTTTTTAGTAATGAATAGTAGTTCATCATCTGGATGTACCACAGTTTATCCATTCACTTACCGAAGGATTTCTTGGTTCTTTCCAAGGTTTTTTTTTCCCCCCTGAGTTGTGGTCACACTCTGTTGTCCAGGTGGGAGTACAGTGATGTGATCACAGCTCAGATCACACAGCTCACTGCAGCCTTGCCTCTTGGGCTTAGGCGATTGTCCTGCATTACCTGCCTAAGTAGCTGGGACTACAGGCACACACCACTACACTCAGCTAATTTTTTATTTTTATTTTTTGTAGAGATGAGGTCTCACTATGTTCCCTAGGCTGGTCTTGAACTCCTGGCCTCAAGCAGTCCTCGCACTTTGGCCTCCCAAAGTGCTAGGATTACAGATGTGAGCCACCCCCTTGTTTTTCAGGTTTTGGTGGTTATGAATAAAACTGATATTAGCATCCATATGCAGGTTTTTATCCATATAAGTTTCAACACTTGGTTGAATACCAAGGAGTGTTAATGCTGGGACTACAGGTGCGCACTACCACAAGGTCTTGCTATGATCAGAATGTGTTTGGTTTTCTATGAAACTGTCTTCCATAGTGGCTGTACCATTTTGCATTCCCACTAGCAGTGAATGAGAGTTCTGTTGCTCCATATCCTCCTTGGCATTGGGTATTCTCAGTATTCTGGGTTTGGCCACTCTAATAGGCATATAGTTTTATCTTACTGTATTAATTTGCATTTCTCTGATGACACGTGCCAAGCATCTTTTCATATGTTAATTTGGAGTCTGTTTATCTTCTTTGATGAGGTGTCAGTTTGGGTCTTTGACCCAGTTTTTAATAGGGTTATTTGGGTTTTTTGTTGTTGTTGAGTTGTAGTTCTTTGATATTTTGGGTAGCGGTCCTTTGTCAGATAGGTCTTTTGCAAATACTTTCTCCCTATCTGTGGCTTGCCTTTTCTCTTGACAGTTTATCTTGTAAACCAGAACAATTTTAATTTTAATGAAGTCCAACTTGCCAATTCTTTCTTTCTTTCTTGGATTGTGCCTTTGGTAGTGTATCTAAAAAATTTCTCCTATATTTTAGGAGTTTTATAATTTTCCATTTTATGTTTAGGTCTTTGATACATTGTCTAAATTCTTTTTTTGTATATGGATATCCAGTTTCAACACCATGTGGTGACAAGACTGTCTTTTCTCTATTATATTACTTTTGCTTCTTAAATTTATGAGTCAGTTTTTTGTACTAATGATCTATTTTTCTGTTCATTTGCTAGTATCACACTTTTTTTTTTTTTTTTTGAGTTGGAGTCTCACTCTGTCGCCCAGGCTGGATGGAGTACAGTGGCACACTCACAACCACTGCAGCCTCAACCTGCTGGGCTCTGGTGATCCTTCTGTCTCAGCCTTCCAAGCTGGAACCACAGGCATGCACCACCACAACCAACTAATTTTTTGATTTATTGTAGAGATAAGGTCTCACCATGTTGTCCACAATGGTATCGAACCCATGGGCTCAGGTAATCCTTTTACCTCTCAGCCTGCCAAAGTGCTGGGATTACAGGCATGAGCCACTGCTCCCGGTCATATCCCACTTCTTGATTACTGTAGCTTTAAAGTAAGTCTTGAAGTTTATTGATGCCCAGATTTTCCTTCTTCTCTATTATATTGTCTGTTCTGGGTTTTTGCCTTTTGGTATAAACCTTAGGATCAGTTTGTTGATGTCTACAGAATAACTTACTGGGATTTTGAATGGGATTGCATTGAATCTATAGAAATCTATATATCAAGTTGTGAAAAACTGACATTTTGACAATATTGGATATTTCTGTCTGTAAACATGGAATACCTCTTCATTTAATTAGTTCTTTGATTTCTTTCATCAGTTTTGTTGTTTTCCTTGTAATAATTTTGTACTTATTTTGGTAAATTTATATCTAAGTATTTCATTTTTGGAGTGTTAATGTAAATGGTATTTATTTATTTACTTATTTGAGTGGGAGTTTCACTGTTGCCCAGGCTGGAGTGCAGTGGCTGGCTCACAGCTACTGCAGCATTCACTGGATTCAGGCAGTCCTTCCACCTCAGCCTTCTGAGTAGCTGGAACTGCAGGTGTGTGCCACCACGCTCAGCTAATTTTTTGATTTATTGTAGAAATGACGTCTTGACAAGTTGCTCAGGCTGCTCTCGAACCCCTGGGCACAGGCAGTCCTCTTGCCTCTGCCTCCCAAAGTGCTGGGATTACAGGCATGAGCATATTGTGTTTTTTTATTTCAAATTCTACTTGTTCATTGCTGGTGTATAGGAAAGCAATTGGCTTTTGTATATAAATTTTGTATCTGCAATGTAGCTATAATTGCTTACTAGTTCCTAGAGGGTATTTTTTAATTGTCAGATCTTTCAGATTTTTTGCAGCGATAGGTGTGTCATCTACAAACAAAGATAGTTTTATGTTTTTCTGTCCTATCAGTATACTTTCTTATTCTTGATTTTGTCTTATTGCATTTGCTAGGATTTTTCTGGTAAAATGTTGAAAAGGTGAGAGAGGATATCCTACTTTTGTTCCTCATTTTAGCAGGAAAGCTTCTAGTTTCTTACATTATTTTTAATCTCTATTGCTTTTCTTTTAAATGTCAAGTCTTATTCTAAAATCTTTTTATTTCCCCAGCAACTTTAGATACTATTTCAGGGCTTTCACTTTATAAGATCAGGACATTAGTGCCTGTATACTGCTCTCTGTTGTTTCTGCTTAGTTTGTGTTAGTCATTATGCATTATCAAAGTTTATAGTATTTACATCCTATTTGTAATGAATTCTTTTGTGTTTTGTCTAATGAAATATAAAGGTTAAAACCCATTGAGTAGCATTTACTGTATTATAATTGTATAATTTCTTTCCTTGCAGGACCTACCTACTAGGGTATTTGGAACAGTGGGAAAGGAAGTATAATTCTCTCATTAAATTATTTTAGAGGGCCAGGCTTGGTGGCTCAGCCTGTAAACCCAGCACTTTGGGAGGCCAAGGCGAATGGATTACCTGAGCCCGTGGGTTCGAGACCAACCTGGGCAACTTGGTGAGACCTTGTCTCTACAGTTAAAATACAGTGCGCGCCTGTATATCTGGCTACTTGGAAGGCTGAGGCAGAAGGATCACCAGAGCCCAGCAGGTCAACGCTGGGGTGCTACTGCACTGCAGCCTGGGCGACAGAGTGACATTCCACCTCAAAAAAAAAAATTATTTTAGGGATAGAGTTTAAAGAATCAAGGTTTAAAGTATTTAAAGAATCAAATGGCTTCTCTTACACTTCCAAGTTTACTATCAAGCCATAATTTATAATTTTTTTTTTATAAAGTAAGTTTTGGACTTTATCACATCTTTAGTTCTTTAGCCACTGAGATGGTCATATTTTTTTTTCCTTGAGTCTTTTAATGTGCTAATTACACTAATGAACTACTCTTGCATTATTGAAATAAATACTGCTTGATTATTGTTTCTCTTTCATATTCTATGGATTCAGTTAACTAATAGTTTATAGAGAATTTTTATATCTATGTCTTTTGCGAAATTGGCCTGGAACTCTGCAAAATTATCATGACTTGGGACTTTATGGGAATGGGAGAATTAGCTACTATTTCTTTTGTTTCTCATATTGACATATGATGTTCTTTGACCAAAATGTGATAAAAATAATAACTCAGTCTACAAATCTTGTGCCAATTTTGGCAATTTATTTCTTTCAAAATTGTATACATTTCATCTGAGTTTTCAAGTTTATCTCATAGTTCATGATTTTTACAGTTCTTAGTATTTTTATTTTCTATAGCATTTCTCCTTTTTAATTTTGTTATTAATTATCTACAGTTATTTTTCCTTTTTGTGTTATGTTTTATTTGTTTTGTATTATGTTTTGTTTGTGTCCTCTTGTTTTTATTTATATGTATGGTTTTATTCTCTCTTTTTTTTTTTGAGTTGTGTTCTCATTCTGTCACCCCAGCTGGAGTGCAGTGGCATGACCATGGCTCGCCACAGCCTCAACCTCTTGGACTCAGACGATCCTTCTACCTCAGCCTCCTCAGTACTGGAAATACAGGCTCATGCCATCATTCTTGGCTAGTGTGTGTGTGTGTGTGTGTGTGTGTGTGTGTGTGTGTGTGAAGATGAGATCTCACTATGTTATCTAGTTTGGTCTCAAACCCCTGGGCTGAAGCAGTCCTCTTGCCTTGGCTTCCCAAAGTGCTGGGATTATATTATCTTTTTCTCCAGAGTAGGCTTTCCAGATAATTTGTCTATCTAAATAATAATCCTCTGTATTGGTGTTTTAGTTTTCTATTTCATTGTTGTCTGCCCTTAGTTTATTTCCTTTCTTATTCTTTGGGCTTACTATTTTACTTTTTTAGACTTCTTAGGTTGAATATTAATAAGCTCATCTATTTCTATTCTTTCTTGGTATTTTATAAATTCTATAACTTTCCCTCTAAACACCACTTTAGTTGTAACCTGTATAAATTCTTTTGTCATTCATCTGAAGAGTATTTTATTATCCTTAAAAATTCCTCTTTAAAGGAATTAGAAGTGCAGTAGCATGATCACAACTTACTGCAGCCTTGACTTCCTGGGCTCAGGCAGTCCTTTTACCTCAACCTCAACTACAGGCACGTGCCACCGTACCCAGCTAATTTTTTTTTTTTTTTTTTTTTTTTTTTGGTAGAGATGAGGTCTCACTGTTTTGCCCAGGCTGTTCTCTAACTCCCGGACTTAAGCAGTCCTGCTGCCTCAGTGAGCCACTGTATCTGGGCTTCTTTTTCTGTAAGTTCTTTCAGTGTTTTAGCTATATTATTTACTTACTTAAAACTGATTTTTTGTAGATGTTCTTCACTGAGCTCTCTGAATTAGTCCTCTAATTTGTGCCATTTGCTTTTTAGATTTGTTGCTTAGCTGCCATACTGGGATTTGTTTCCCATTGTATTCATGAGTTAATGCTATTATTTCTTGGAGCCCATATCTTCTTCTTTATTGGATTCTTTTTGTTTTGTTTTGTTTTTGTTTTTGTTTTTGAGTTAGTCTCACTGTCACCTAGACTGGAGTGCAGTGGCTGCTCCCAGCCACCGCAGCCTCTACCTGCTGGGCTCCGGCAATCCTTCCGCCTCAGCCGTCCAAGTAGCTGGAACTACAGGCGCACGCTACCACACCCAGCTAATTTTTGATTTATTGTAGAGATGAGTTCTCGCCAGGTTGCCCAGGCGGGTCTCGAACCCACGGGCTCAGGCAGTCCACTCACCTCAGCCTCCCAAGGCACGGGATTACAGGCTAAGCCACCGAGCCCAGCTAGATTCTTTTTAAATTTAAGATATTTTTAAGATGGGTGGACACAGTGGCTCACACCTGTAATCTCAGTACTTTGGGAGACTGAGGTCAAGGAGTTCGAGAACATCCTGGGCAACAAAGTGAGACTCAATCTCTAAAAAGCAAACAAAATATTTTTAAGATTGTGTGAGAAGGGAACACCAACACATTACGTAATGTTAAAACAGCCAGTTCACCAAGAAGACATAACTGCATAAATGCACCAAACAGCAACTTCAAAGTATATGAAACAAAAACTGACAAAATTGAAAGAAAAAAATAGACAAATCTGTAACTATAGTTGATTTTACTACTCCTTTCTTAGTATTTTACAGAAAAATCAAAAAGGATACTGAGCAACACAAAACTATTAACCAAATTATGTATCTATTTGTATACCTAACAGCACATGCTTTTCAAGTGCACATGGAACATTCACCAAGACAAACCATATTCTGGGTCACAAACCAAATATCAACAAACCTCATAAAATTGAAATCATCAAAGTCAATTTCTGACCATAATGAAATTAGATTAGAAATCAATAACACTTAATTGGGCATGGTGGCGTGTGCCTGTAGTTCCAGCTACTTGGAAGACTGAGGCGGAAACATCACCTGAGCCCAGCAGGTGAAGGCTGCGATGGCCGTGAGCATGCCACTACACTCCAGCCTGGGCGACAGGAGACTCCAACTCAAAAAAAACCAGAAATCAGTAACAGATACCAGGAAAATTCAAACTTGCAGAAATAACACTTCTAAACAAGTGATGGGTCAAAAACAAGACTTAATGGAAAGTTTTAGATGTTGTAAACTAAACAAAAATGAAAACAGTGTATAAAAATTTGTGGGATACAGCCAAATATGTGCATAGAGGCATTGACTGCATTTATTAGAAGAGAAGAAAGGTCTTAAACCAATAGTTTAAACTGCTACCTATGAAACTATCAATGAAAAGCAGGATAAACCCAAGTTAAACAGAAGAAAGGAAATAATAAAGATAGAGCAGATATTAGTGAGATTGAAAACAGAAGAAAAAGAAAAAAAAATCAGTGAAAACCAGAGTTCTTTATTTATTTATTTATTTATTTATTTATTTATTTTGAGTTGTTATGTCACTCTGTCGCCCAGGCTGGAGTGCAGTGGCAGGCATGCTCATGGCCACCACAGTCTCGATCCACTGGGCTTGATCCTTCCGCCTCGGCCTTCCAAGTAACTGGAACCACAGGCATGCACCGCCACGCGCAGCTAATTTTTTGATTTATTGTAGAGAAGAGGTCTCGCCATGTTGCCCAGGCTGGTCTCAAACCCATGGGCTCAGGCAGTCCTCTAGCCTCTGCCTCCCAAAGTGCTGGGATTATAGGCATGAGCCACCATATCTGGCAGAAACCAAAAGTTTAAAAAAAAAATCGATAAAATGGATAAACCTCTAGCCAGACTGCAAAGAAAAAAAAAAAAGACAAATTACCAGTCTCATGAATGAAAGAGATCATACCACTATAGACTGCACAGGCATTAAAAAAGTAATACAGATAATTCTAGATATAAATTCAACAACTTTGATGAAATGGGCCAGTTCCTCAGAAACCACTGTATTAGTTTCCTAGTTCTCCTGTAACAAATTACTACAAACTTTAGTGACTTAAAACAACATAAATTTATTATTCACAGTTCTGAGACCAGATATTTATAAACTGGCCTTTACTTAAGAAAATTGTATTTGTATACATGTGTATACATGTTCCCCAATCACTGCTTAATATAGCTTCATCACCTGTTATGTGGTGTGCTCATGTTTCTTACACAAATACAGTCAGAATGGTATTGTTGCTGTGGCAGTCCTGGCTGTGTATGAGTTTTTTCTTTACACATCCATTTTGACTATAAGCAAAAATACCCACTTCTCCCCCCACCCCAGTTTGATGATATGTATCTAGTAGAGCAGTGATTCTTAAACTTTAGCATGTATTAGAATCACCTAGAGAGTTTTTAAAAGATGAATTGCTAGGCCTCACCCTGAGAGTCTCTAATTTTGAAGTTTTGGGATGGGCTGAATAATTTATCATTCTAACCAGTACTCAGGTGATGCTAATGATGCTGGTTGGGGAACCAGCTTTGAGGACCAGTTTACTCTGTTTAACCCTTGTGCATCAGAATCACCTGAGGAGTCCCCATCCTCACTTTTTCAGAACTGGCTTTTGTTCAGATAAGTGTTTGGACACTCTGCTAAAAACAAAACAAAATTAAAAAAACGGTATTAGCGGGATTTTATGAGCATTTTTAACAGAATCAGCTCCATAACAAGTATAGACAAGATTTTTTTACTCCACATCTCCATAGCACCTGTGATATATATATATATAGTGGAAGGATTGGCCAGCTGTGTGGTTTGGTGATTTTAGTTCGCATAAATTCGTATTTCATCAATAACCTACTCTTCAGTTTTGGCCAGTTCCTATAAGTGCCTCCTGCAAATTGCTTATTAGTTGTAAGGGATAAATAGTAAAAATACATTGGAGAAATTGGCTATCAGTTTGGGTGATCAAAATTAACATCACCAATGGAGGGAGGATGAACATCATGTCTCTCCAGATGTCATACCTTTAGAAGGACACAACTTATACAGCAGTCTGATTGGTCATACTTGTCTGGAATCTAATAATAAGGAAACAGACAAATCCAAATAAGAGGTATTCTGTTTTTTGAAAAGGGCCTGTATTGTTCTTAAATAGCAATGTCATAAAAGAAAGATTGAGGAACTATTCCAGATTAAAGGAGATTAAAGAGATATGATAGCTAAATACAGCATATGATCCTAGGTCGGGTCCTGTACTGAAGAGGAAAAATGCTGGTCATGTGACAAATTAGAATACAGATGGTATTTTAGATAAAAAGTATTGTGTCAATTTTGGTAATATAAGATAATCTTCTTAGGAGAAACACTGAAATATTTAGAGGTAAAATATATGGTAGTGCAAGTTAAGTGGATCAGAAAAATATATATGAGATATATATAAAATATATATATGAGCGAGCAAATGATAAGCAAATGAGACAAGGATTCAGGTGTTCTTTGCAACTTTTTTTGAAAGTTTGGAATTATTTCCCCCAAAACAGTTAAAAACAAGCACCCTCTGCCTTTCATTTCAGGGTAATTGTAAAGATTAAAAAACCACATACAAATGAGTTTTTTTTTTATTTTAAAGATGTGGGGTATTCAGGATTAGGTATACAAGTGGTCATCATACAGGTAAAGTTTGGGCCTCTCTTTGGTCCCCACTTCGCCTGGTTTGAGATCAGGTACCCTTACTGATGTTGTATCCCCCCGCTACCTCCTCCCTCCCAGCAGTATCCCATTGCTGCCAATCCCTTTCTTATATCTTTACAGTTGCCTAATATTCCACCGTGTATATGTACCACCTTTTTTTTTATCCAGTCCAGTTTCAATGGGCAGCACTGTTGGTTCCATGTTTTAGCTATTGTGACTAGCACTGCAATAAACATGCGTGTGCATACAAATGTTTTTTTAAAAAGGTTCTACAGATAGTGGCTTATATGCTACTTAGTCTAGCTAACCTTGTGTCTCATTCTGCGGATGTTCTCAGCTTGGTTGTTAGCTCCAAGAGCCTACAAGGAGGTCAGCATCCTCTGATTTGTAATTCTCTCCCCACGCCACATTGGGCAGCATCTTGAGTCGTGCTATTACAGTAGCAAAGTTTAGTTTGGTTTCAACTGCCTAAACTAATGTGTGACTCACCTAGTCATCGTCTGTTACTATATATTGAATGTATATTCGTTTTGAAAAGTATATTTCTCTTTCAGCCCAAAATGGAGTTAATCCTGACTGGGAGAAGAAAGTAATTGAATATTTTAAGGAAAAGCTGAAGGAAAATAATGCTCCTAAATGGGTAAGCTTACTGCTGTTTTGGAGGGAGAGGGTTGGGTATACTACAGTTTTTCTCCGTAGAGTAGTAACCCTCATGTAATTTAAAAATATATAAATTAATATGTACTTTTGCTCTAAGTGCACTTGTATTAAAGTTTTTTATTTCTTTTGCAACTTAAGTTCCAGCATTAAAATCTGCATTGTGCCTCTAGGTGGCAGTAACTAACTATGTTATTCCTAAGGTAAATCTTTAGTTACAAGAGTTTCAATTGCCTTTGTTTTATTACCTTCATTTTAAAAGAAATGACATGTATTAGTTTTAATTAAGAAGCACTCAATTATGTAAATGCCTTTTTGCACATTGTAAATTTTTCAGCGTTGTTCCTCTTCAGTACAGAACCTAGCCTAGGATCAAATATTGTATTTAGTAAAGGAAAAACATTCTTTTATGGTTAAATGGTATCTTACAAACTTATAAGAACAGTTTTATTATGTTGACCATTGAGATCAATTGGCTCCCTGATGGGGATGGGCGGGGGGTGTGCATGCAACAATTGGCATCTGGATATAAAGTCTTTGTATATGTGCTTGATGTCTTATAGACAAGATATTTGGCTGACTTAACTTGATTTTTTTTTTTTCCTTTAAGGTACCATCACTGAATGAAGTTCCTCTTCATTATTTGAAACCTAACAGTTTTGTGAAATTTCGTTGCATGATTCAGGATATGTTTGACCCTGAGTTTTACATGGGAGTTTATGAAACGGTTAACCAAAACACAAAAGCACGTGTGTGTATTGCTTTTTTAATGAATTTGTGGTATTAATTGTGTTCTTGTGTTATTTATGGTAGTTTTGAATCTGATATATTGTTATCCTGTTTTGGGCCATAGGTTCTTCATTTTGGAAAATATAGAGATGTCGCAGAGTGTGGGGTATGTATCTTTAAGATATATAAGAACATTTAAAATATTTTTTTCTAAACAATTTGTTTGCTTGATCTTAAATTTGTTTATCTTGTGTGTAATTAAGTTCTAAGAAATCATGTGAAGTGTTTTCTTTATTTGGCTTTATTTAAGAGTTTTTCTGATGTGATTTTTTTTTTTTTTTTTTGGACTTTCTAAAGATCTTTTAGAAAAGGGAATATTGTTAATGACAAAATAAATTCCTTTTTCCAATATCTGTATACAATATCTGTAATAAACAATACCCTAGACTACAAGTTATGTTCTTTTTAATTCTTCCGAAGATAAAGCCCATGGTAATTCCACTATTGCTTTCATAGAAAGCTGTCAGAGTCAGCCTATGATACAGGAATTTAACGAAATAGTCATTACTAGATAGCTCTGAGATGAGATTTAAAAGTCAGATGTTACTCCCTAGGAAAGGCGTATTCTGTATTTCAAATATACTTAGAAAACCCTAAGAGATGGAAAGGACCCAAGAGATATCAAGTCTGAGCCTAACCCATACAAGGTAGGAATTTTTGTTTGCTTCTTTATTTCCAGGCCCAAGGTCCCCTTTTCCTGGAATGGGGCTTTTATGTATGACTCTTTAGCAATATGCAATTTTGTAAAAATCCTCTCTGAAGCCTTTGGTAATATCACAGATTGACAGTCTCACCTATTTTATTGGCTCATTTCCTGCTGCTAAGATAACTTAGTTGTGTTGCATTATTGAATACTAGAAAACATTGTGTATTAATATATTAGCCCGATATGTTAGGGCTCCTTAACAAGGGATATGGTAAACATTAATAAAGATGATCTATTAGACTTAGCACAATATTTATCTTATGGAAACACTGAAAGAAAAAAGACATTGAGAGACCTGAAGTTCATTATGTGTAAGATGACACAAATCTATCTACAAATGAGTTCATTACTCTAAATAATTGTCAGAAGCTACATTTTTATCAAATATAATCTTTGCAGTAGCCTTCCACATTAGGGCAGTTCTTCTGTCCTGATCTACCCACTGAACTGGAGTACTTCAGTCAGGAACAACTTTTGCTGTGAATTAACAGGCCACTGTTAGAGTATGATAAATCAGTTTCTTGAGGTTTGGGTAAGCAGGAGTTAGAATGTAAAAAGCCCTAGATAACCCGAGAAAACTAAGATGTTGGATCCACAAAACAGAACTAGACCCAGAACATAAGTAACTCCACAGAGTTCCCACTTTTATGGATATGAGGGAGGTAGTGTTTTGATTATTGCATTTGATATTATGTTATATCAGTTTTCTTTTTTTAAAAAAGTAATAGCTTGGGGCTGGGTATAGTGACTTATGCCTGTAATGCTAACACTTTGGGAAGCCAAGGTGGGTGGATCACTTGAGGCCAGGAGTTCAAGACCACCCTGGGCAACATATGAAGACCCCCATCTCTAAACATAAAATTTAAAAAATTTTAAAAACATATCAGAATTAGTTGCTTGCTGTTTAGCTTTATTTTATTTTTATTTTCTTTCATTTTATTCTTTTAGCCGGGGTTTTCCTCTGTCACCCAGGCTGGAGTGCAATGGCATGGTCATGGTTCACTGCAGCCTCAGCCTCCTGAGTAGCTGGGACTACAGGTGTGTGCCAGCACAACTGACTAGTTTTGATTTTTTTGTAGAGACAAGGTATTGCTATGTTGCCTAGGCTGGTCTCAAACTCCTAGGCTCAAGCAGTCCTCCTGCTTTGGCTTCCCAGAGTGCTAGGATTTGACATGAGCCACCACACTCGACCTTAAATTAACTCTTTTTTTTTTTTTTTTTTTGAGTTGTCTCACTCCATCACCCAGGCTGGAGTGCAGTGGCATGCTCACAGCCAACCATCCCAGCATCAACCTGCTGGGCTCTGGCAATCCTTCTGTCTCAGCCTTCCAAGTAGCCAGAGCTACAGGCCTGCGCTACCAAGCCCAGTTAATTTTTTTATTTTTATTGTAGAGACGAGGTCTCACCATGTTGCCCAGGTTGGTCTCAAACCCGCGGGCTCAGGCAGTCGTCTCGCCTTAACCTCCCAAAGTGCTGGGATTACAGGCTTGAGCCACCGTGCCTGACTTTAAATTAATTTTTAATGTAATGTGTTTATAGAGGTGTTATAAATAATATGAAAATGCAATTACTGATTACATTTTTTTGTTTTTTTCTTAGTAAATTTTTAAAAATACATTTTGTATACATTACAGCCTCAACAGGAACTTGATTTAAACTCACCACGAACTACCACTTTGGAAAGACAGACTTTCTATTGTGTTCCAGTGCCTGGGGAATCTACATGGGTAAAAGAAATATCCTTTATCTGAATCTTCTTATGGGTTGAATAGTTCCTAATTAATTTTTTAACTAAAAAGACCACAATACAGACTCCAAGTTTCTAAAAACTTAGTCTGTTTACCCCAGTGAAGTTAGCTGGAAAAACAGTTCTTTATTTACAAAACCTGGCTTCATTTTAATAAAATGTGTTTTATTTGTCCTAAACAGGAAAAACTGTAAAACAACTTAAGTATTCATCACTGAGGAATGCTAAAATTATGGCTTATTACTATAGTGAAATACTGTTTAAAAGATAGAGGTAGATTTAAAGGTACCAAAAAAAGAGAGTATCATGATAACTAAGTAAAAAAATTTAAAAAGTTTCAAATTAGAATTCATCCTAATTTTCTTTTCTGGGGGGTTGGCGACTCATTCTATCGCCCAGGCTAGAGTGCACTGGCACGCTCACGGCCACCGCAGCCTCAACCTGCTGGGCTCAGGTGATCCTTCTACCTCAGCCTTCCAAGTAGCTGGAACTACAGTCATGTGCCACCATGCTGGGCTAGTTTTTTGATTTATTGTAGAGACGAGGTCTTGCCAAGTTTCCCAGGCTGGTCTCAAACTCCTGAACTCAGGCAATCCTCTCACCTCTGCCTCCCAAAGTGCTGGTATTACAAGCATGAGCCACTGCCCCCGGCCATTCTGATTTTCTTAAAGGAAAACAGCATGTTGGTTCTTTTGAGAGGAGATTGTGGAAACATTTGTCTCATTTTTATTTATTTATTTAAGGCAGAAAATTTTTAAAGCATTGTTCACATACACTGAAATGCATAGATTTTATTATCACCATGCTCTAACGAGCTGAGCTAACTGACCACCCAGAACACAGATGTTAAAGATACACTTCAGTGATGTGATAAATGCCCATATCATTTATACTCCAGTCAAAGAAAAGAGCTTGTACTGAAAAATTCCCTTCTGCCTTTATTCACTTCCTCCCCTGCAGTCATTGTCATGAATTATTACACTGTAGTTTAGTTTGACCTATTCTTGACTATCATATAAATGGAAACATATCTTTTTGTGTTTGACTTATTTTAACATTATGCATTTGAGAGTCATCCATGTATTGTATATCAGTACTTCATTCCTTTTTATTGCTGAGTGTTACTTATTTATACAGTCTCTCATTGATGAGCATTTTGGTTATTTCCAATTTTGAGCCTGGCATTTCTCTGTGAGATTTTAAATTACTAATTCGACTTTTTTTTTTTTTTTTTTTTGAGTCTGAGTCTCACTCTGTCACCCAGGCTGCTAGAGTGCAGTGGTGTGATCACAGATTACTGCAACCTTGAAGTCCTGGGCTCAAGTGATCATCCTGTCAGCCTCCAGAGTAACAAGAACTACAGGCACACACCACTATGCCTGGTCTCGCTATGTTGCCCAGTCTGGTCTTGAACTTCTGTCCTAAAGTGATTCTCCTGCCTGAGCCTTCCAAAGTGCTGGAGTTTCAGGCTTAAGCCACTATGTCCAGCCCAGTTCTAGATTTTTCATCTTATTTTTTCATTGTTTTCATTTCTTTTCTAATATTTCTCATATGTTGACTTACTATATCTATCTTTTCTTTTAAAATTGTAAATTTGAGCCGGGCTCAGTGGCTCAGCCTGTAATCCCGTGCCTTGGGAGGCTGAGGTGAGTGGATTGCCTGAGTCTGCGGGTTCGAGACCCACCTGAGCAACTTGGCGAGACCTCATCTCTACAATAAATCAAAAACTAGCCGGGCGTGGTAGCGTGCGCCTGTAGTTCCAGCTACTTGGAAGGCTGAGGTGGAAGGATCGCCGGAGCCCAACAGGTCAAGACTGCGGTGGCTGGGCGCGGCCACTGCACTCCAGTCTGGGCGACGGAGTGAGACTCCAACTCAAAAAAAAAAAACACACACCAAAAAAAAATAAAATAAAATTGTAAATTTGATAGTTGTGTTTTAAGGTCCTTGTCTGCTAATTCCATTATCCAGGTCATCTCTGGTTTTGTTTCTACTGACTGATTTTAATCTTTATTATAGATCATAGTTACCTGCTTCTTCACTTAACTAATAATGCTTTATTTTATACTGGTATTCAACATTGTAGAGAGCTTAGTTTTTTGTTTTCTTTTCAAGAATGCTGCATTTTGTTCTGACAATCAGATATTTTATTGGCCCAATCTGCTCTTGTCAAGGCTGGGTTTTAGGATTGGATGAGGTTGGTGTAGAGCAATGCTTGCTGCATAGGGCATGGTCCTTATGCATGAGGTGTGGTCTTTCTGTCTCTCACGTAAATGCCTGGGATGGTCAGCGTGGTCTAGTTCTTGTACTGTGCGCCTTCCAGAGTCTCCATTTAACTCTTGGCCAACCAGAGGCTGTTCTCTCCTAGGCCTCAAGGAATCTTGACTTGTATATCCACAGATTATTATTTGGTCAAAGACCAAATAGAACCTACCCAGCTTTCTGGGTCTTTCTCTAAGGGCAGCTGCTTCCTCTTTAGTACTTTTTAAAAAATTCCACTTGCTGCAATAGCCTGAATCCACATGCTCTGTTTTCTCTACCCAGCAAGAGCAGAGCCTCCACTTCTCTTTGTTGCAGTTTGAAAACTGTCTCCCAGAGAGTTGGAGAATCTAGAGTTTACCTGGTGAGTTTCTCCTCATTCAAGGATCATAGTCTCATGCTTCCTGTTGTCCAGTGACTGAAAACAGTTGCTTTACATATCTTGTCCAGTTATATAGCTGTTTACAGCAAGGATAGAGGCATATAGTTGATACCTGTTACTCTCATGATCCAAACTGGAAATCCAGCCCCCTTTCAAAAGTACATTTCCATTGTAACTGAATTGCCAGACTTCTGTAAGTCATAATTAGCATAACATTTAGGATATACCTCAGTTCATGGTAGTCTTTTCTTAACCTTTCATTTAACGCCTATGTTAATGTAAACCAAGCTCGAGTCAGTCCTTCAACATCCTACACTCCCAGTCGTCACAAGAGGAGTTATGAAGATGATGAAGATATGGACCTACAGCCCAATAAACAGAAGGACCAACATGCAGGTGCCAGACAAGCAGGTAGTGTGTGCCAACAGACTTCCTGTAGATTTCTGCTTTCTTACAGTAGATTTGTTTTCAGAATTGTTATACAATATAGGTCAAGATTTAAGAGCTGAAAATGATATAGCAGGCTTACTTTCACGTTTCTCAGAACTATAGACAGTTTTGAGATTTATTTTTTTTTTGAGTTGGAGTCTCACTCTTTCACCCAGACTGGCGTGCAGTAGCATGCTCATGGCCACCACAGCTGCGACCTGCTAGGCTCAGGTGATTCTTCTGCCTCAACCTTCCAAATAACTGGAACTACAGGCACATGACACCATGCCTGGCTAATTTTTTGATTTATTATAGAGATGCAGTCTTGCCAAGTTGCCTAGGCTTGTCTCAAACCCCTGGGCTCAGGCAGTCCTCTCGCCTCGGCCTTCCAAAGTGCTAGGATTACAGGCTTGAACCACCGTGCATGGCCGGTGTTGAGAATTTTTAAGATACTCTGGTCAGGCTGTGCTTCATAACTGAGCAGTTAGGCATCACTTAGTGTGAAATGGCTGCTCTAATGTATGTTTTTAGCTTCTCAGATGGTGAACAGGAAAGGATCTTTTTTATCTTTCTTCATATTTATTTTTTTCCAACTCATATATGGAAGCATGGTACTTTACCCTAAAAATTACTTATTTATATCTGAAAACATCCTTTCTTGTTTTCTTTTTGGAATAGTGGAACTTTAATTTTGTAGAACTAAAAATATCAAAGGAAAAACATGGCGTTGTGATATACTAGAATAATTTGTAATGGTTTATTTTTTAAAACATCTTTTGAAAAGAATTACAACTACTTCCGTGTAAAACAGATGGAAATTTGAAATTTCTAAGAGCATGATAAAGTTTCAGAATCGATGTATATCATTGATTTCAATCACAGCTTTTATAAGCAGTGACTTTCTTTGTTATGGCAGGTAGGTAAGTTTGTCTATTTATGTGCTAGTCACTTCCCTTTAGTACTTTTAATCAGAAAGAATGTTAAAGGAAAAGGAGGTAAAACAAATCAGTCTGGTCATTTATTATCTGCAAGATTGGGTTGAGAAAGCAAATTTAACAATCAGCATTTAAAAAAAAAGATTTACTAATGAATCTCATTTAACCATATATTTTCCTACTTTATAAACTCATATTACTGAATTTCTTTAATGCTAAGACATATCTTAATGTTTGTAAAATTGGAATGGTTTAAAGTGAGTATATGCAAATATGGGTAGTAGTCTTTTTTTCCCACCTGCCCACAAAGTTTATTAAAATTAAGGGTGTATCCTAACCGAGTGATATATTCAAGTTCAAGAAATATGGTGATTTTTCTCTCTTTCTCTCATCACTTAAGCAGTTGGTGCCACTTTCTCTTTTTTTAATGTATGTATTTATTTTATAGATATAGATTTTTTTTTTGAGTCAGAGTCTCACTCTGTCGCCCAGGCTGGAGTGCAGTGGCACGCTCACGGCCACTACTGCATCCTTGACCTTCCAGGCTCAGGAGATCCTTCCACCTCAGCCTTCCAAGTAGCCGTAACTACAGGCGCACGCTACCATGCCCAGCTAATTTTTTGATTGATTGTAGAGGTCTTGCCAAGTTGCCCAGGCTGGTTTCAAACCCGTGGGCTCAGGCCATTCTCTCACCTCGGCTTCCCAAAGTGCTGGGATTATAGGCGTGAGCCACCGTGCCCAGGCTCTGCCACTTTCATTGTCTTTTTCTTGTCTTTCTGTTTGAATGTCATAATGCAGGGCTTCTTATACATTAATATATGTATTTATTTATGTAAAGTTCAACTTGTTGGTTGCTACTCAGTCTTTTAGGCTATACCTATTAAAACTTTTTTATTTTGAGATTTGTAGATTTCCATGCAGTTGTAAGAAATAGCATAGAGAGACCTTGTATACCTTTTGCCTACTTTCCCCCAGTGGTGACATCTTACGTAATTATAGTAGAACGTTATAACCAGAAAAAGGATGTTAATACAATCCATCTACCTTAATCAGAATTCATAGTTCTGTGCTATTTTATCACATACGTAGATTCATATAGCTACCCCCACAGTCAAGATCTGGAACAATTTATTACCCACATCCCTCATATTGTACTTTTATGATCATGTCTACCTTTCTCCTGCCTCCTCCCTCTATCCAAATCCCTAATGCCAGGCATCCACTATTTTGTTCTCCATCTCTATCGTTTTGTCATCACAAGAATGTTATATAAATAGAATTTTGCGTTATGTAAACTTTGAGGATTGGCTTTTTCATTCTTCATAATTCCCTTGAGACCCATCCAAGTTGTTGCATGTATCAATAGTTTGTTCCTTTTTATTGCTGAGTAGTATTCAGAGTATGTCAGGCTGTATTTTTTTTTTTTTTTTTTGAGCTGGAGCCTCACTCTGTCGCCCAGGCCTGGAGTGCACTGGCATGCTCACGGCCACTGTAGGGCTTGCTTGACTTGCTGGGCTCAGGCGATCCTTCCACCTCAGGCTTCCAAGTAGCTGGAACTATGCACCACCACGCCTGGCTAATTTTTTGATTTTATTGTAGAGTCTGGCCAACTTGTCCAATCTGATCTCAAACCCGTGGGCTCAGGCAATCCTCTCACCTCTGCCTTCCAAAGTGGGAGCAACCACTCCCAGCCCGGGCTGGGAGCCACCACTCCCAGCCCAGGCTGTATTTTGATTCTAATTAGTTATTAGCCCTAAATTGTAACTACTTTAGGAGTAGGGACTATCTTTTAATGATCTGTATATTCCCAACAGCTGTCCGATTTCTGGTACATAGTGGATGTTAATAAATATTTGGTAAATGCATTTATTGCCATTGCATTTATTGCCATATGATTTTGTTTTGCTTAATTAGTGGAAAAAAATATGTTCTACCAATGTATTTTTATTCCCTTAGGTCAAAGATGTCACTGTAACCATATTGAATATTAACTTTTGAAAGTACTTATACAAGATTTGATGGGAGGAATTTGTAGCTATTTTATAGCAGGAAAAAATTAAATTTTGGGATCTTCATATTTATCTTTCTTCTCTTAAAAGTCTAATAAAGGATTTTGTTAATATGTACTATTTTCTTAAAAACTGTAACAACTTGAATTTTGCAAGCTCAGAAGCATCATTTATATCAAACTTGAAAGGCATTTATGGAATGTTCTTTTTCTCTAGGAGGCCTTAGAAATGACTAAGTGCAATACTATCTTTTGAATTTAGGGAGTGTTGGTGGTCTTCAATGGTGTGGAGAGCCAAAACGTTTAGAAACTGAAGCTTCTGCTGGACAACAGCTGAACTCCCTGAACCTCTCTTCTCCTTTTGATCTGAATTTTCCATTGCCAGGAGAGAAGGGACCTGCATGCCTTGTGAAGGTAATAAAACCTTTCAATAGATCTGACATTGATAGGTTATGTTCTCAGAAATTAAAATGGAAAATTGTTAGCATTTGTATTAGTTTTCTTTTGCTGCTATAGCAAATTACTACAAACTTAGTAGTGTAAAGCAACAAAAATTTATTATGTTATAGGCTTTAGGTCAGAAATCCAATGTGTCTTTCACTGGGGTAAAATCAAAGTGCTGGCAGGGCTACATTCTTTTCTGGAGCCTGTAGGGGAGAATTTGGTTTTGGTTTTTTGTTTGTTTCATTTTTGGTTTTTTTTTTTTTTTTGTTCTTTGTCTTTTTTTGTTTTTCTTTTTTTAGTTTTTTTTTTTTTTAACATTCTCTAGTTTCTTTATTTTTTTCTTTTTTCTGTTTCATTTTTTTCTTTATAGCCTTCTCTAGTTTCTAAAGGCTGCCAGCATTCCATGGAATGTGACCCCTTCCATATTCAAAGCCAGCAACATTGCATCTGTCTGACCATTTTTTTAATGGTCACATCTCATCTGACTACAGCTAGGAAAGGTTCCCCAATTTTAAGGACCTGTATGATTACACAGGGCTCAGCCAGATAAGCCAGGATGATCTCCCCACCTCAGGGCCATTAATTTAATCACACTCAGAAGTTTGTTTTGCATATAAGGTAACATATTCACAAGTTCCAGGGATTAGATGGCAGACATCTTTGGGGGAGCTTTTTTTGAGTAGGAGTCTCACTCTGTCACCCAGACTGGAGTGCAGTGGCATGCTCACCACCACCTGTGCCTTGACCTGCTGGGCTCAGGTGATCCTTCCACCTCAGCCTTCCATGTAGCTTGAACCACAGGCCTGCACCACCACACCTGGCTAATTTTCTGATTTATTGTAGAGTTGAGGTCTCGCCAAGTTGCCCAGGCTGGTCTCAAACCCCTGGACTCAGGCAGTCCTCTCACCCCCACCTCCCAAAGTGCTGGGATTGCAGGCATGAGCCACTGTGCTCGTCAACATTCTTTATTTTTAAATTTTGTTTGTCTACCTGCTTACAAACAATTCTTCTTGAGAGAGACTACCACAGCATTCTTTTTTTTTTTTTTTTTTGAGTTGGAGTCTCACTCTGTCGCCCAGACTGGAGTGCAGTGGCCGCTCCCGGCCACCGCAGCCTCGACCTGCTGGGCTCCGGCGATCCTTCCGCCTCAGCCTTCCGAGTAGCCGGAATT
>CAUYQG010202742.1:0-15792 GCA_963574415.1 Tarsius wallacei | reverse complement strand
TGAGAATGTGAACTTGGAATGTCAGGGCCAGTGCTTACCACAGGCACTCAAGGAATGAGCTGGAGTTCAACCTGTAATGCCAGGCAGCTGCTCTGGGCAGGCTTGTGATGGGAACAGGGACCTGAGATGATTCTGGCTTCAGACTCTCTACCCCACGGAGTTCACAATCTCCACATAAAGTGCCCAGCCCAGAGGTGGATGGTTTAAACCAGAGACTGCAGGAGGGCGACCTGACCAAACCTTCTCATGAGTGCTTCAAGGGTCACAAGTATGAGAATTAGCTGGAGCTGTGGGTGAAAATGTGGATTCCTGGGCACTCCCCAGACCTGTGGCATCTGAATCCTTCAGAGGTGGGTTCGGGAAGCGGCATTATTCAGCACACTTCCCAAGTGATTGCAATTGTCAGAAGATTTTAACTGGCTTTATTTGTAATTCTAGAATCAGGCAAGCCTTCGTTCTGTAAAATAGACCGAGTGTTCCAATGAGTTGACCAGAGGAGGTTGGATTTACAGACAGAAAAGGGCTGAAGACAACAGAAACAAAGAACTTTTTTGTGGGTTTGTCGTTTCGAAGTTACTTTCCTTGTAAGGAGGGGGAGAACAGAATAATAGAGAAACAGCTGATTGGTTAACATGGGGTTACTTCAGGTTACTTTTTGTTGCAAGGATTAAAGCAGAGGGGATTTCATTATCATGCAGATTGAAACTGGCTGGTCTGGGAAATCAGGCTGTGATCTCTCTCGCCTGCTTTCTCGAAAGGTTGGTGATGTGGAATGTTAGCGCGAGTGACTCCATGGTGATTTTTAGTCTGGTTTGTTGGGGTCTGTGCAGGAACTTCGTCCAAAGCAGCGGCCTCCCAGGATCCGCACGTAAGGGTGCACCATGGAATTTGGGCTCTGCGGTCCTTAGTTCGGTCGGAATAGGTTTCCTCGACACTTTGGGAAATAACGAAAACCATTCATTCCACGACTCCATCCACTCATCCCTGCACCACCCAAACGGGGACACCGCCCTTCGAGAGCGGTGGGCTTTCCCCAGCAGACACGCTCCTAAGTTTCGTGAAAAAAGGGCTGGCATGGGGCCCCGAGGGGAGGCAGGAAGCGGAGCATGCTGCCCTCCGCCCACTCTCCAGATTGCAGCACCGAGGCCAGGGTCCCGGCGCCGCGGCGAAGGCGCACGACGGCCTCCAGGTCGCCCACCCGGCGACTCAGCCGGCCCCGCGGAGTCCGAAGCGCGAGCCCCGCCGGGGCCCGAAGAAGCCCACGCGCCGCGGGCGGGGCTCCCGGCGTCGCCTAGGCAACGGGCGCGCGCCCCGCCCGGGCCCGCAGCCCCGGAGGGGAGGAGGGAGCGCGCGGAGCGGCGTCTCGCGGGGCTGCGGCCCCTCCCCCGGAGCACCGCCCCCGGCTCCGCCCCGCGGAAGTGCTCGCCGAGGTTCCAGGGCGCCGATTGGCCGTCCCGCTCCGGGGGCGGGGCCCGCGGCAGGCGCGGTGCGTACTTCCGGCTGCCCGGTTGACATGAAGAAGCAGCGGCGGCTGGGGCGGCGGTAGCGGCGGCGGCGGAGGCTGGTAGCGGGCCGCGGGGCTGAGCGCGCGAGGCGGCCGAGAGCGGCGGACGGCGCGGCGGGCGAGGAGGAGGCGCGGCGCGGCGGCCGCCCCGGCCCGTCATGGAGATGGAGAAGGAGTTCGAGCAGATCGACAAGGCCGGCAGCTGGGCGGCCATTTACCAGGTGCGGCGGCGCCCGGAGCGCGGCGGGCCCGGGGCTCGGGCCGCGCGAGCCTCGCCTTCGACCCGGGCCCCTCGGGAGCCGCCCTCCCCTCGGCCCTCGCGCTCGAGGCTTCGTCCCCGGCGGGCCTGCGCCGCCCGGGCCTCCCTCGCAGCCCCCTCCGACCCCCTGGCCTCCTCGCCGCCGGCCCGGGGGCCTCTGGAGCCCGGGGGCCGCCGGCCGATGCGCTCGGCGCGGGGGCCGGCCCGCCCGCTCTTTGTCCGCGCGGCGGTCGGACACCCGCGACGTCCTTCTCGGGGCTGGACCACCCGGGCCGTCTTCCTTTGTCTTCCTGGGGGAGGCGGCTCCCCTCCCTCCTTCGCGTTTCCTTTCGCCCGTCTCGGCGTGCGTCGCCCGAGGATGGCAGCCCCCCTTCCTGTTCATTCATTTGCCGCAGGCGAGGTGGCGTGCCGGCTCCGGGCTGGGCGCTGCTGCTGGGGCGCCGGCGCCGGGGGGTGGGCCGGGGCGGGCGGGGCCCTTCCTTCGCGGGGCCTCGAGGCAAGTAGGGCATCGGCCCACGCGGGCCGGCCCCTTGGGTCGGCGGCAGGTGCCGTGGGAGGCCCCCGTCCTGCAGGGCAGAGCCAGGCTGCCCGGGGCCGGCTGCCTGGAAGAGGGGGCCCCCGAGGCCTGTCGGAGGCGGAGCCTCTCATTGGCTCTGCGAGCTGACCCGGGGGGCCGGGGGGCCGTGAGGCCAGGAGCAGAGAGCCTTGCAGCACGGAGGCCGCGAGACTGGGGCCGGGGAGCCTTCCTGCCCGGAGGCCTGCACGCCCGGGCCTGGGGCCCCTTTCAGGCAGGGAGCGGGAGGGTCAGCGCTCTGACCCTCTCTAAAGCAGCATCTTCCCCCCTGGAGCAGCTCGGCGTCTCTGGCCGAGGCTGAGTTGGGCTCGAGTCCTCCTCTCCTTGGGGCTTAGGGTGGTTCATAAATAAAAAGTTAGGAAGGTGGGGTTTCTCACACAGCTGAAACACATCGAGTCAAAAACCAGGGAGAGGAGAGGTCTTTCAGGAGCCGCTCAATCCCCTGGAGAGAATATGTGCTCCCTATGTAGTGTCACCGCGGGGCTGCCAGGATTAACCCAAACCACACGCCCGCAGTATCTTGGGTCAGCCACGCTCCAGTGGAGAGATTTTGTGACTTGTGTGAAGGGCAACGGCAGTTGATTCTGTGTTCAGCTTATAGGCTCAAAAGGCAAATCAAGAGATCATCAGCTGCAGTATCAAAATCTATTTTGAGCTCCACTTAAAAAGGAAAAAGGCTTTAAGGCAGTCCTTTGGTATGTGCTTGACTAACAAAAGCCTTTCTAAGCAGCCCTGATTTCATGTGCATTTGCCTTTTATTTGGACTGGAATGTATATTAGCTGCTGATAGACTAATGTTTGTAAGCACTGTGATCTAAGTATGAGCTATCAATATGTAGTATTCCATGTCTAGCTTCTGAATTAATTGAGTGAGTTCCACAAGTGACTTTAAGAATGTGCACACACATTTTCTGCATCTGATTTAATGCGATAGAGTCTGAAGTGGCTTTTCATGAAAGTTTTTGGTCTGAAGTGTCAGAGTTGATTATGATATGTGCCATCACAAGTGGGGTCGTTGTGGGGAAGTCTCTTATACCGAATTGAGTTGACAACAAGAATTACATATTTATAAACTAGTTCTTGGTTGAATTTGATTTTGTACAGTGTAGGCCAGAGTGGCTTGACCTGCCACCCAAGCACTGGTAAGACAGTGTTCAGCATGCAGCTAGCAGGGAGTGTGTTGGTCCTAGGTTAATTTTTTGTCCTCGTTCTTAAGTTTCTAGTTAAGATGTTGATTTCCCCAGCTTCTTAATGGATTGCCACATTCCTGAAGGTAGTTTCTTTTGCTCTTGAATTGTCACTGTGGGCTTTGCTCAACTCTACCGCGCAGATACTTTTCCTTTCTAAAATTGAAATAAAAAACTTTTCTCCTTTTTAAGTTTAAAAGTGACTCTTTATTGTACAACTGTAGCATTTTGAAAAATGTAGTCTTCAGATGACCTTCAGTGAGTCTAAGTGACTAATTTTCCAAGATGTGTGTCACTTTCCTAAAACCATTATTTTTTAAGGATCCAAAGAAATGTGTTTATGATTGGTAAAAAATGGACATTTTAAAAAGCCAATATTTTATTGCATGTCAAAGACAGGGCAACTTTAAACAGTCGTATTTTGAACTTGTCTATAGTCTATTGTGGTTAGAGAAAGAATATGTCATTTTTGCTTACAACTTTGTAAACAGGGCAGTGTGGTCATTTCTCACTATTCTAACTCCTCTAGAACAAAAAGATCTAAAAACTTGGAAACAATTGAGAAAAGTATAGAGTGAAGTGGTCTTCTGAGTGCTGAGGAACGTGGCAGCTTAGAAAACAAATGTTTCAGGCAGAGGTTTTGTGCTAGCTGCATATGATGGCACGAGCGTAACTGTATTTCTAGTCGTTAATAAATAGCATAGACACTAATAAGCATTTAGGTCTGTGAGGAGTCAGCTTGATAGCCTGTATAGATGACTTTAAACAGGTCCTAGCACTTAATGATTTTAGATCGTCTGGTTTGAAAAGTGGAAGTAATCCTTGGTGAGCCTCGCGCTTGAGTTGGCCTAGGTGTCTAAGAGGAGAGAGAGCCCAGATGGGGAAAAAGGATTGGTTTTGTGGGGCAGGAAGGAGAGGAGAGAGGGCTTGAGTGAATGAATGCAGCTGATGTGCAGCCCTGGCCTGTGGCTAAGCGGCTTTGTGTCAGGTGTTCTGCTCTCCTCTCTCCTCTCAGCTCCTTGACTGTGTGCCACCGTTCACTAATGTCTCTGAATGATTTGCTTGTTTCAGATAAAGGAGGCTGCGACAGTGGCTCGTGACATGAAGGCAAGATTTATTCTATGTTGGAGGCAGCTTTTGTCAAATGGGCCACTCTTCCAACTGACATGTGTTTTTATAGCTGCTTTCATTACGAAAACAATCTAATGCCTGACTAGGTTAAAACCACGTTGTAGCAAATAGTTCAGTAAAATTTCTTACTGGTATATACAGCTTATGTTGTTATATTCCAAAAAGATGAATACTAAACTTTCCAATAATGTCTATTTCAATACCATTCTCTTTAGAGGAAAAAAAACCAACACTATTTAGTGCAGAGGAGAAAGTTCTATACACTATGACTCACTTAAAAAAAAAAAAAAAGACAAGCGGAAATGGCATGGGGAGACTGGGAAGTTCTAGTCATCTTGAGGGACCCAGTAGGCCTCAAGGTTCTTGTTTAGCCCTGGTTTATGTGAACTAAATTTAGGAGTCTGATCAGCACTTGGTGTAAAGACCTTGGGAATTGTCTGGACTGATGGTAGGTTAACTGGGAGCACAAGTAGGAAAGATAGAGGGAAGCATTTCTTCCCATCACAAGCATGTTTGTGGGAACACTTTGGTGTTTTGGGAAGTGAACTGTGTCTGATGGCTCTGAAGAGTCAGCTGGAGGGCAGTGGTGACGCCTGTGGCTTGAGCAGCAGTGACCTTCCATTGGTTCCTGGCCTCCTGGTGTGTTTTGCATTTTATCACAGATAGCTCCTCAAAGCCTACACACACCCCTGGTGTGGAGCAGTATCATTGAGTGTGTGCTGGATTTCATGGTAGAAATGAAAAGAGGCTGTTTTTTTACTATCAGCTGCTGGAGTAACTCCCTTTTCTTTGTCTTTCTTGCCCTTTTTTCTTTTCTTTTTTAAACTGATGAGAACAGATACTACACTTGATCTTAGCCAAAAGAAGGCGGTCTGTTGTCTGATTGCAGAGTCCTTATGGCAGTTGCTGTTCCACACTGGGCCTTTACCTGCGGGTCCTCTTCCTGCTACCTGCCTGAACCCGCGTGTGTTCTGCCAGTGTGGCATTCCTCCCTGTAGTGTTTCTACGGATTTGTTCCTGCTACCAACTAACTGGCAGATAGGCTGGCATGTTCCTCTACGTTGCGGTGTTCAGGGTGATGGGTGCTCCAGCTGGGTTCTTGTCCCAGATGACTGTGCTCGGCACCAGCTATTTGTTCTGTGCGTTTGACTCTTTGGGAGTGCTACGACTTTGGGGAGTTCATGATTCCCTTGCCCACATGTCATTATTACCACAGCGTCCTTTCTACCACGCCGGTGGTCAAGGTTCCCAAATGTTGGCCTAGAAGCCAGCCGTCCTTTCTGGTTTCATACCACAGAAATGAGTGGAATGGGTTGTCTATGAAGATGACCCCTCTCTGGTCTCATGCTCCCTTCCCCCACTGTGTGTTCTTCACATCATCGTCTTTGTTCTAAAACCAGATCTGAGCCTGTCCCTCTTCTGAGTGACTTTTTTTTTTTCGTGTTGGGGGTCTCACTCTTTCACCTATGTTAGAGTACATTGGCACAATCACTGCTCTCTGCAGCCTCTGCCTCCTAGGCTCCCAAGTAGTTGCGACTATAGGTGTGCTGCCACACCCAGCTAATTTTTTTATTTTTTGTAGAGACAGGTCTTGCTACGTTGCCGGCCTGGTCCCAAACTCCTGGGCTCAAGCGATCCTCCCGCCTCGGCCTCCCAATGTGCTGGGATTATAGGCTGAGCCACTGCGCCCAGATGTGTGTAACTACTTCTAATGCTTTCCTAATGTCTGTGACGTCACACGTCTCCCTAGCATGGCAGCCAGACTCCTGTCATCCTCTCCCTGTGGCCTCCGTTCCAGTCACAACAGAAAGGCAGCCTTCTCCAGACTTCTCCCCCTCCTCCTTTCATCTGCACCGCTGCCCAGCACTCCGTCTGGGGTGCCTCCTGCCTCCAGCTGGCATGCCCCTTCTGGCTCAGGTGTGTGCGACCGGCACTGGCACCGGCACTGGGGCTTCGCTGCTCGCCTCTGCGTTTCCCTCCGACCCAGTGCACATCCCTTCCGGAGCCCCGTGCGGTGGATGCTGCTGCTCCTCCCGAGCCCCAGCTTCTGGGGTCGCCTTTTCTTTTTCACTGGTTGTGGAGTAGAGTGGGTGCCCACCAGCACTGGGGGCAGATTGGCTGGCAGCACTTGCTAGCCTGATGGCATACAGATAGATGTGCAGAGCAGGTGCCCAGCTCCCGTTCTAGGGGAGAAAGATAGGAACAAGTAGCTTAACCCCTTGAGCGCCAACAGCAGAGGTCCCTCTGGGAGAAGGCCACCATGTTTTGAGTCACTGCCTAATGCAGTCATTTAGTATTGCCTGCTATAGTGGCTTGGGAAGAAGGGCTTGAATTGTTACTCAGTGGAAGCTGATAGCACCGGTGTGGCTCACAGACGCTTTCAGCTTAACATCAGATTTGTACTTGGCCTGAGGCGAACTTTTATAGGCAGCTTGGAGGTGATGTGTCTCTCTCTCTAAGAATTGTTGAACTGCTCTGTCCTCATCACTCTTGACTTGTTCTCCCAAGCCTTCTAGAGGACCTTTATATGTGGTTGGTTCATAAAATATTTTTTGACTTGGGATATAAAATATGGTTCTTGGCCAGGCACAGTGGCTCATGTCTATAATCCCAGCACATTGGGAGGCTGAGGCAAGAGGATTGCTTGAGCCCAGGAGCTAGAGACCAACCTAGGTAACATAGCGAGACTTCCTCTCTACAAAAAATTTTTTAAAAATTAGCTGGGCATAGTGGCATGTACCTGTAGTCCCAGCTACTCAGGAGGCTGAGGTGGGAGGATCATTTGAGCCCAGAAATTCGAGGCAGTGGTGAGCCATGAGAATGCCACTGTGTTCCAGCCTCGGCAGCAGAGTGAGACCTGACTCAAAAAAAATAAAATTAAAATATGGCTCTCCATAAATACAGTCTGTTTTTTTTTTTTTTTTCTCCAAGCGATGAATGGTAAAGGCAGACTTTTTTTGGCCTTTACTCAGACCACCCTTAGGGCCAAGAGAGTAGTTTGACCTTTTGCTTTTTTCTTGTATCCTCAGTGTCCGGGTGTAGTTGTAGTCTCAGCTGTCGTACAAAACAGCTCTGAGTGAGTCCATTTCTTTGAGTTTCAGTCTCTTCCTGGACTAAAGAATCATTAAGTTCAGGCCCAGTCATAAAAGTCCTTAATGTATTCCAAAGAGAATTGAATGTTCCTGAAGTAATCCTTGTACAAACTGCCATGGTGACTCAGTTTTGTAAGGTGTAGGTAGATACAGTTAGGCTCAAAAATTTATAGGAGGCTTGTGTGTATAGCTAGCAACCCCAAAGAAGTGGATCTTCCCCCTAGTTTTATTCTGGCCGTAAGCAGTTTTACTAAACACAGCTCCTTTGATTTAGTAATGTGGGAAAATGGCAGCCCTGACGCACACGTTTTGCCTGCAGTTTTTCTCTAAGTAGCAATTGGGTGGTTTTTCCTGTAAAAGATAGAGGAACTGATTCTTGAGAATTTACGAAAGATTCAACCCCAGCTAGGGACATGAAGACTAGCTGCCCTTTATGTTGTAATTTTAGAAAGAAACCTACATCTGGTCTAAGTTTCATTTGAATAATATAGTTTACATATCCGCCATATTTGAGAAGAAAGTACCTAAGTCTCCAGAGTTTTAGAAACAAGACTTTATTTGGTGTAGAAATCGTCTTCAGAGTTTACTGGCTGCTGCCTTCTTCCTTTTTCAAGGCAGTTTGACATAGTGAGTATCTTGCTGACAGTTTGTCAGTTTTGAAAGTCTGAAAACTGGAAATAAGATGATTTCACATGGACGTTTCCCCTCGAAACAACCAAAGAAAAGTCTAGCCCCTAAATCTATTGGTCTTTGGTATAAATCACCCTGCAGATAAAATAATACCAACTGCTGGTCAGTGATTTTCAGTCCTTTTTTCTAAAATAAAAATTTGTGATGTGATTTTATTTATAGTTCTGAATGCATCTTATTCTACCAAAGCAGTGAAATTTTACAGTCACCCCACGGTAATTAGACAGATTTGATGCTTCAGGAAGTCAGCTCTGTAATATGGATTCAGTGAACATGACCAAGCCACACTTAAGGTCTGCATTTTCTCCTGGAAATGTCTGTATTCTCTACCGCTGGTAGCCTAGTACTGTGCCAGGACCTTCTAATCCTTTCTAGAGGGCTAGCCACTCGTTGAAGCCGACTTTCGGGTCCAAGTGGTCCTGTGTCCCTGTCTCTTTCTCTACTTCAGAGGTTTTCTTGGGGCTGAAGCATGTTTTTCTTTTACAGATGCAGAAGGAAAAGCCTCAGTTGTGTTTGTGGCTTTTGTGGGTGAGCAGTACCACTTGCAAAGATAAGATGAGCATAGCAAAGCTAGGTTTCCAAAATTATATTTTAAAAATTTATTAAGTAGTGATTAGAAAAGAGAAACTCTCGAGTCTGAGACCAGCCTGGGCAATATAGTGAGACACCATCTCTTTTTTTGTTTGTTTGTTTGTTTTTTTTTGAGTTGGAGTCTCACTGTCGCCCAGACTGGGGTGCAGTGGCCCCTCTCGGCCACCGCAGCCTCGACCTGCTGAGCTCCGGCGATCCTTCCGCCTCAGCCTTCCAGGTGGCTGGAACTACAGGTGCACGCTACCACGCCTGGCTAATTTTTTTTTTGATTTATTGTAGAGATGAGGTCTGGCCACGTTGCCCAGGCGGGTCTCGAACCCGTGGGCTCAGGCAATCCACTCGGCAGCCTCCCAAGGCACAGGATTACAGGCTGAGCCACCGAGCCCAGCTGAGACACCATCTCTTTTAAAAAAAAAAAAAAAGGAAAGGAAAGCTTTCTTTATCTCTGTTATGAAATGTTTCTCTCCTGAATTTTTTTTTTTTCTTTCTTAATGACTCTCTTACTGGCACATTTCTTCCTTTGGAAGAATCTTGTTTAGAAATTACCACGCTAAATTCCAGCAAAGAGCTTAGCTAATTTTTATTCTAATGGGGACTGTTTACTCAGAGGATTTTACACTATTGTGACTGACTTACAGGAAAGTGAACATCAAGTAATTATTCCAAATAGTTTGAGTTCTCTTAAGAACATGGGCTACTTAAAAATGTCAGAGGATGAAATCACTTCTGAATATAGTCTCACTCAAGAGAACAAATAAACACACACATAATGCGGCCAATTAACTGTGTGCTTCCTTGATGACTGAACATTTGTCACTCTCATGTCTACCCCTTTTGGGGCTGCGACTGCTTCACCGTTCAGATGGTCAGGGTTTCGTTTGCTTCTGGAAAGATAAAGGCAAAATAAACTTTCACTGAGTCATAAATGTTTGTGTGGCTGATTTTTGAATAGAAAGAAGGGGCCTCTGAGAAGGCACCCAGTAGGTTGTTTTTTTTTTGGGGGGGGAGGCATATATTTTATGGTTTTTGTTGTCATTGTGTTGCTTTTGCCCTGACTTGAACTGCATTTCAGCACATTCAGAGCATGGCCATTGCTGTTCTCTGCTCCAGACGCTGCCGCCCTGTTGCTGGGGTCTGTGGGGTCATCCTCTGAGTTGGGGCAAGGCAGGATGATGCCAAGATCAGGAAGCTGCATTAAGGTACATCAGGTTCATGCAGGCACAGAACCAGACTTTTGGAGCAGTCCCCAGCAAACCAGCTGGTTAACCACACCTAGGGGTCAGCTGGTCCAAATCGCTTTTGAACATTCCTTGAGAATCCACGTCTTTATGGTTTTTCATGGGCCCCTTATGTACCTGTCATGGTACCACTTCTAAGCATTTCTAAATATTCTTTCATGTCCTCCTGACAGTTTTCTTGGATAAATCCTAGGAGTACTGACGCCATTCCGTTATTTTACTTCATCTGCTCACACCGCAGGTAGCTGTCCAGGCGTGCTGCTCGCCCTTATTTCTCTGCCTGTGGCAGGGATACTTTTGCAAGGTGGAGTCGTGATGTCACAGGGCACAGTGGCAGTTGGTGGCTCAGTGTTCGTCCTTAACTACCTGTTCTCATCCTCTGTGATCTTGAATTTTCTCCAGAAAACTTAGCACACAACATGGTTACATGCGGAGAGGATCACTGTGGAGGTAGCTGAAGCTGAGCAAGCCTCGTGCCTTTTTCCTACGAGTGCGTGTGTGTTAGCTGATCGTCCTTTTGCAACTTGCTCCACTACTTGGTGGTGACAGATTTTGTGTTTCCCAGGACGTGGCAGATGTTGTTTCTGAAGGTGGAGAGCAATGGCTGTGGGTGGAGGAGGCAGACTGTGGCTTGTAGTCGGGGCCTTTGCCGGCCGCAGGTGCAGCTGGTGAGGGGTGGGCCTTCATGTGGAATTTCATCCTCAGTTCTGGGAGGTGGGTGCCCTTCTAACCACTTGAGAACTGTCTTATTTCAGGGCAAAACTGAGCCCTCGCGATACCCCCTGTACTCACCTTCAGGTAACTAGAATGTCATCCATGGTCGTGTTGACACGCCAGGTTCTTCTTTAGGAGGAAGAGAGCACAGAGCCCAAGTGAAATGCCTCACTTGGTGCACACCTTGAGTTTGTGAATGCCTTTCATGTTTGATTTTGTAGGTTGATCATAAGGAAATGATAAGTACGCTAGGTTATTTGTGGTTTGAGCTAATTTTAGTCTCCTTTTCACAGCTTGCTTTATATCCTTTGCTTTAAAATGTGCTTTCTAGCAAGATTTTGTGTGTAGGACACAATCTGTATTCCATACTTGGCTACATTTCAAAAGATATTTTCTCAGTGTATTCTGGAAGTTGGACAGTTTGACGCATAGAAACATTATTGTGAACTCATTGATCGCTTTGGTTTGTGCTGCCTCCACTTTCGCAGCAAGTGAACTCGATTCTCTTGCAGAGGTTTGGAACTCTTTGTATTTTTGTTTTGTTTTGTTTTTGAGTTGGAGTCACACTCTCACCCAGGCTAGAGTGCTGGGGCATGCTTATGGCCACCACAGCCTCTACCTGCTGGGCTCAGGCAGTCCTTCCATCTCAGCCTAACAAGTAGCTAAAACCACAGGTGTGCGCCACCACGCTCTGCTAATTTTTTGATTTATTGTAGAGGCGAGGTCTCACCAGATTGCCTGGGCTGGTCTCGAACTCCTGGGCTCAGGCACTCCTCTTGCCTCGGTCTCCCAAAGTGCTGGGATTACAGGCTTGAGCCACTGCGCCCGGCCTGAGGTTTGGAACTCTTAACTCCAAGCCAGGGTTTTAAAAGGCGTAGTTTATATTAGAGAATTTTTAAAAGATCACAGCCAGCCCTGCAGTGTACTGAAGCAAGCTTAGTCTGGGTTGTGTATAGGAAACCTTCCTGGGCTGTTCCCTTGGCTGATGGAGCGTTTTGTCCCTAGGATCAGGGGCCTGTGTGTCTCCAGTACTGGTTAATTTCACGTGAAACAGTTAGTTGTGTTTCAAAGCTTTAGTCTCAAGCTGCCTTGCTACCCTTGCCCAACCACCCTGAACATCCATACCTCGGGGACGTGTGAGGTAACGGAAGAAGAGGACTCAGGAAACCTGGGTTCAGGTTCTGAGTCTGCCTTTGATGATTGTGGGACCTTGAGGAGTTACACACTGGACCTGTAAAATGTCGTGATTAGACCAGACAGCCGTATAGCATGACCCAGATCTAACATTCTACAAAGACAAGGTCACACAAGGACCCGGGGGTGGGGTAACCTTCCTGGAAGACTCAGGGCTTCATACTGTACTTCATACTGTAATGCTGTATGCCTGTTCCATGATTCTCCCTTTTCTAAAAGTGGGACAGAACTTTAATATTTCATATTAACTCAGATTAAAACCTTAAAAACCCATTACCAGGTCCTTAAAAATATTAAAATGACCTGTGGGGGCATAAATCAGGTTTATTAAAAATGCATGAATGCCACATGGTTGAATGAAGGCAACTCCCTTTGAAATGCTTCTTGTATCTAACAAGAAGTGTTGGGGTTTGTAACTGAACCAGAATCTTGCATTTGAGAGAGAAACGCACAGTGTGCTCCATGTTCCACCCTCGTCAGGGTAAAGTCTACTAATAGCTGCCATGTGCTGAGTTCTGCTCTGTGCCCCAGGCACTGTGCTAGGTGCTTGGTGTGCAGTGCTATGTATTATCCACCACCAGTCGGCCTATAGCAGCAGGAAATGTTTCAGGAGGACAGTGAGGTCTCAGAACATTGGTGTCCTCCTCCGCTAGGCCTCTCATGTCCTCAGTCCAGCTTCACAATGGCACTGTGGCTGTTGCTGCAGCCCCCAAACACAACCATGCAGAGAGACGAGCCCCAGTTAATTAGGACACACAAGGAGGTCGCTTGTGGCTTTTGACCTTTGCCCAATTTTCTAGCCTCTTATCTAGATGTCACAACTGGCCACCCACAGTCATATTTTGCTTGGCACATGCAATGTTTTTTAAAGAGGGAAGAGTTGGAGTTTTTACCATTGTTTATAAATAAATCAGGAGAAATCACATGCAAGTCAGATTTCTGGCCTCTCTTGAAAGATCTGAAAATCCATTGTCTGAGCTCACCGAGGCAGTAGCCTGCTGGGCTGAGGGGCATAGCTCCTTTTGAACGGACGCATATTCAGTTTTCCACAGCCACTCAGTGAGTCACACTGTCCTGTCCATGTATGCTGCCTGGCCCTTGAGTTTGCAGCCCCTACCTCAGGTTGAATTGTTTCTTGAAGTGTGGCGTTAATATGGAGCTGATGTGACGCTTGGCCTTATGGATCATTGGTATATTTTTACTGATAACGTCAAAGCAGAGAGCTGGAGGTTTGGTGGCCTGAGGCTCTGGCCTTGACAGTCAACTCCAGGATGAAGTCGGGCCAGGGACTGCTTTCTTTCGGGCCCTTCCCCGTTTCCTCTTCGTCCTCAGCCCATTTCCTAGTCACTGGATTGCCATGTAGGGGGATTGTCCGGTGACTTGCCTTGTGTTGTACTTTGTTGTGTTATAAATGAGGAAGCTAGAAGCCACCACCATTTTTTTTTCCACCTCAGGCAACTGAGTGTGGCTGTATTTTTGTCCCGTGTTCATTTATTTCCAGGAACTATATTTGGTGACCCACTTAGAAGTTAAATTGGGTGGGTCCTATAGGCATTGATAAAAGAAAGACTTGCCCACATATGCATGTACTGAGAAATCTACTCAGTGATGTTTTTAATGGCTTGCTTTGTGACTTGTTCAGTAGTGATGCCATTTGTCATGTCTATGGACTCATGATTAGATGGTTGCTCTGCCTTACCCTCATGGCCATGAGGAAAAGAAAAGAAATACACAGGTTGCAAGGGGTGTGTGCTGTGGAAGGTTTCTCTGTCCCTCGAGCAACAGAGGTGCTTATCGTGTTGAGGACATGCTTCTTCTTTGATTGTTCTTGAAGATCTGTTACTCTGTAGAAGTTGTATATGGCAATTAGAACAAGCAATAGATAAGGAAGATTCTTTACCATTATAGAACAGTCAGGGTCTTGTCTTTCCTTTTTTTTTTTTAAGATGGGGTTGTACTCTGTTGCCCAGGCTGGAGTACGTTGGTGGGGTCATGGCTCACTATAGCCTTGAACTCCTGGGCTCAATCGATCCTCCTGCCTCAGCCTCCCTAGTAACTGGGACTGCTTGTACATGCCACCACAGCGACCTCTGAGTACCTTTCCCAAAAAGTATGAAAGCTGAATCCGAGAAGGACAAAACCAGCTCAGGGGTTTAGTATTCCTGATCATGTGACATGATAGCATAGCTACTTTATACTTTTCCGTATATGTAAAATTAAAACCAGCAACCAAAGACCAATTTCTCCATGAACGTTTTGTCTTTCTTTTTTTTTTTTTGAGTTGGAGTCTCACTCTGTCACCCAGACTGGAGGGCAGTGACCGTTCCCGGCCACTGCAGCCTCAACCTGCTGGGCTCCAGCGATCCTTCCACCTCAGCCTTCCAAGTAGCTGGAACTACATGCGTGCGCTACCACACCTGACCAATTTTTTGATTTATCGTAGAGATGAGGTCTCGCCAATTTGCCCAGGCGGGTCTCGAACCCACAGGCTCAGGCAATCCACTCACCTTGGCCTCCCAAAGCGCAGGATTGCAGGCTGAGCCACTGAGCCTGGCCAAAGTGATAGTCTTTATCCAAGGATGTGCACAGATAATCTTTGGTCTGTACAAAAAGCAGAATTACAATATATATTAATATATAAAGAGTTTCTGTCACCCAGGCTGGAGCACAGTGGCACAATCATGCCTCACTGCAGCCTCGACCTCTGGGCTTGGGAGACCCTCCACCCTCAGCCTCCTGAGTAACTGAGACTGCAGGCACATGCCACCATGCCCGGCTAGTTTTTTTACTGTTTTAAGACAAGGACTTGCTGTGTTGTCCAGGCTGATCTCAATCTCCTGGCCTTAAGTGATCCTCCTGCCTTAGCCTCCCAAAGTGTTGGGATTATAGGTGTGAGCCATGGTGCCTGCTGATATTTTTTGAAAAAGAATCTTCAAGTCTTAGCCTGCCAACTAAGAATAAATTGAAAAATATGTGACTAGACCCCTGATCTGCAGCTGACATTATGAGAATAAAGGTCTCATTTATTTGTTGTGAATTTTAAGGAGTATTAATGATGGTAGCTGGCTTATCCCATTATGTGGTCTGCTTATTAACAGTTCTTGGCACTCAGATGTCTTTGAGTGATTCTTTGAAGTCAGTACTTAATGAAGTAACTTAAGTTTACTGATAATTGTCTTCTAAATGGCTAAGTGATAGCCCTTAATTTTTATGCATTTAACACTTCAGAAATGATTGTAAATTCTGAGATTCTTATGGTAATTTACATGTATTCAAACTTTTTAATGAAGTGTAATACCCTCCATGCATGCTCACAGATCATCAGTGTATGGCTCGATGAGTGTTCATAGACCCAGCACACCCATGTTTGGTCTCTGCACCCACATGAAGAAGCACAACCCAAGCTGCGTCACAGAAGGCCTCTCGTGCCCCTTCATTCCCTCCCCCTGCCTCCCAGTGTGACCACTGTCCTCATCTTTTTTTTTTTTTTTTTTTTTTTTTAGTTGGGGGTCCCACACTGTCTTAGGGTAGGGTGCAGCTATCCATAGCCTTAAAATCCTGGACACAGGCGATCCTCCTGTTTCAATAACTAAAGTAGCTGGGACTAAAGGTGCATGC
>CAUYQG010202741.1:0-10460 GCA_963574415.1 Tarsius wallacei | reverse complement strand
GACCCAGCTCCTCTGACAGCTCTCCAGTGAAACCTTGTTCTCTCTAGACACCTCACAACCTGTGATCCACTCTAAAAGCCATTCTCTTTTTCCTCCAAAGGGCAATTACCTTGTAGTTTCTGGATAAGAATCTAATGACTGGTCTGCGGATGTCTTAAGCAAATCCTCTCACTTTCTGAGACTGGTTCCTTATCCATAAAATGACCCCTTTCCTTAATGGGATAACTGTAAGGCTGCTTGAGACTCCATCTGTCAGTGGCTCCCAGCCCAGGCGGTTCGTTTACAAAGACTGCTGCCTGGGTTCCTCTCCAGACCCTGCCCCTGAGCAGTGAAATCAGAATTTCTGGGTGTTTGGCTCAGGCATCTTTGATTTTATAAAACTTTAGTGTGTGGCCACAGCTGCTACATGCAAAAGCCCCTCTGATAACCGTGGCAGACTCTACAGGCATGAGAAATTCTGGGTGTCATTTGCACGTGCTAGCCAGACACGCTCCCCAGGCAGGGAATCCAGGAGTGTTCTGCGGGGCTGGGCTTCCTTTGCTTGATCCAGCCTTTCCCAAATGCCAGGTTTCTGATGAGTGTCACGTGACTGGCATGGCTTTCATTTAACTGTCCTCTTGGGTATGCCCAGCAGCAGGTGACAAGCGAGCAGGCTGGCCTTGTGAAAATAGTGAACAGGCTACTTCACCAGGACACTGCAGGGCTCGGCTGTAGGTTGGACTGGGATCAACATTTCCGTAGGAAACGCAAGCCTCAGGGTTGGAGCAGGCACCCTGGGTTACTCCCTCCCTCCTCCTCACCTCTGACCTGTGCTCTGTCCCCTCACAGTCCCTTTCTCTTGGTTAACCCTTCCCAAGGTCGCCCAAGATGTAGGGGAGGGGTCCATTTCTGTTTCTTCCTCCAGTCCTGTCCAGGCATGGATCTCAGGACCCTGTTCAGGGGCAGGGGCCAAAAGCTGAGGGCTAGGTGAGGCCCTTTTGTTTTTTTTTTCACTGTTTTCCATGGGCCTTGGGTTTTGCCCAGTTAGCTCTGACCCCCAGGGAAGGTTGGAAAGGCAATTCCTCCAGGACAGAAATTCCTCATGGAAGTAGGACAACACTGGCCTGTCTGTTGCTGGCGGCCTACCAGGCAGGCCACAGGTGCCTTCATCCACAACCGGCACTGGGAGGAAGGCTCCAAAGGACCTACCAAGAATGAGGACCACTCCCCATTGGCTCTCAAGCAACCATTGTCCTGGGACGGCCTGAGTTTCAGGAGTGATAAATGCCTGTCTTTAAACGGACAGGTCCAAAATCCAGGAACGTGTGGAAAGTTCTAGGAGATCAAATATAATCTAGAGAGATTATGAAAAACGCACCAGTCCTCTTCTGAAGAGTGATTTCCTTCTTCAGAATTTGAACTCGAATTCCTCTCTGGGTAGATGTGGTTCACTACCATCCCTCACCTGTTCTCCCCTTCTTCTTGAGTAATGACCACACTGCTAGAGTTCACCCTCTCCAGCCTTCTGCATGGCTACGTGTGACCACAAAACTAAGTTCTCACCGAGGGAGCATGAGGAGGAGAGACATGTGCTGCTTCTGCCTCACCTGCTCAAGAAGGCTGCCTTGGGCTCTCTCCTTCCCTTTTGGTGATGTCTCATGACTGGGCCTCAGGCATGTGGCTGAGGGCACCATCTTTGAAGATGGTGGAATCACGAGGGAAACATCTGGGTCCTTGCCAGTAAGTGCCAAGGCTTGGATTTACTCAGCAGAGCCAGTGCTCCAACCTGGGACTGTTACATGAGAAGTGAACACCTGTCTTCCTTAGGGCTCTGCATTTTTGGTCTCGGTCATAGCCACGGAGCCTTTACCCCAACACACCTGCCGGCCATGAAAGTTCCAGGGACCACACCCTTTATACTGTGTTTCACTCCTTGCATGACCCACTCACTCCTACTTCCCCAGAATGGTAACTTGCCTGCTCTTATCTTCAAAATACCTTGAAATCGTCTGTCTATTCTGTGATCCCAGGAGTGGCAAGGGTTATTCTGATGGGGAACTTTCAGCTTACAGGTTAAGCTCTAAAGTTAGAGCGTGCGGTGAAAACCACACAATCAAAGTCATCCTTGAAAAGTACTCTGGGAAGTCTCCATGATAAGAGTATCTCTCAATGAGTCCAAGGGGGCTGGATTTCATCTGTGCCTGAAGGAGTGTCTGGGTGTCTCCACAGACCGTGCAAAAGAAATGTCTCAGAAATACACGTCCAGTGAGATGGATGGAACAGATAGTAGAGTGTCACACTCACCTCACATGGGCAGTGGTTCTCAACCAGAGAGGATTTTGCCCCCCACTCCCGGGGGGCACATGGCAATGTCTGGAGGCTTTTGTTATGACTGGGGTGTGGGTTGCCGCTGGCAACTGGTGGATAGAGACAGAGATGTCACTAAACATCCTCCAATGCACAGGACAGCCCCCATAGCAAAGAATAATCCAGTCCCTGATATCAACAGCTCTGGGATTGGAAAACCTTGCTCTAAGGCATAGGCTCACTGGGAGAGACAGGTCAACTGTTGTGTGTGCACTTTCCAGAATTCTCCCCAGTCCCGACCCTGATTTATACAGGTTTAATTTAATTTGAGTGAGTTAAATATGCTGCTTCTTAGCACCAAACAGGATAAGGATGACAAGATCAGGATCTTTGACAGTTTCTTAATGTGCTCATAATCTAGAAACCAAAGATTCTCTATTCGGGTCAAGTCCAGGTTGGTTCAGGGAGCTTCATCAATAACAAACCTGGTGCTGTGTCTTGTCTGGATTTCTGCTTCCTCAATGCTGACAGCTCCCACGCTCTTGCTGAAGAAATGCTCTGCTGACCTGCCACTTTCCTTGTCAGGGACGCCTTCCACAGAGCCAGCCTCGAAGCTTCTCTCCTTGGTTTCATCCTGGAACATCTCAAGAAACACCCACCTCCCGCTAGCCTCACACATTCCAGAGCTGTTCTCCTGGGGTGCCTCCTGCTCACATGACCCTCCCTCCTGCTTTGCCTCGTAAATCAGTCCACTGTCTGTCCCCTCCGGAGCTGCTACTCTTCTCTGAACTCACTTGGATGAGGCTGCATCACTCTGGTAATGAGGTGCCAGACAGGAGTAGACTGGCCCAGTGTAATCCATGGGAGTGATTCAACTTGTCCTGGGAGGCAAACAGGGCAGAGGCCGGCATGGGGGTGGGAAGGGAGGCTGCCAGAAGGGGAAGCCTCGGCACTGAAGGCCTCCACCAGGCACTGCACTTCTCTATTCTTCTTTTTTTTCGAATTGGAGTCTCACTCCATCACCCAGGCTGGAGTGCAGTGGCACGCTCACAGCCACCCCAGCGTCGACCTGCTGGGCTTAGGCAATCCTTCCGCCTCAGCCTCCCAAGTAGCCTGAACTACAGGCTAATGCCTGGCTAATTTTTTGATTTATTGTAGAGATGAAGTCTTGCCAAGATGTCTGGTCTGTTCTCGAAACTGTAGGCTCAGGCAATTCTCTCACCTCGGTCTCCCAAAGTGCTGGGATTACAGGCTTGAGCCACCCACGCCCGGCCCACACTTCTCTATTCTTACAGATGTCTTTGATGGCGGACAACCCCCGGCACAGCCCTGGACAGACAGCGAGCCTCACAGACCGTCACCTGCCACCGCCACAAAGTCAGAACAATGACTAAAACCACCACGGCACTGAGGTTCTCCTGGCTGTGGGCATTGTTCCTGCAGCTGCGCAGGCAGTATCTCATTTCACCCTTACAATACCCCGGGCCTGAGCACAGACAAAAATCCCTGCTGTCAGAGGGGGAAGTTGCATTCTAGTGGAGAGACAGACAAACAAAACAAGTAAAATACATAGTACAGCCACGTGTCACTTAACAACAGGGATATGTTCTGGGAAATACATTATTAGGCGATTCCATCGTGCGAACATCATAGAGTGACTTACACAAACCTGGATGGTCTAGCCTACTACACACCTGGCCTATGTGGTGTAGCCTGTTGCTCCAAGGCGACAAACCTGTACAGCATGTGACTGAACTGCATATTGTAGGAACTGTAGCACAATGGTAAGTGTTTGCATATCTAAACAGGAAAAAAATAGTATAAAAAATTTAAAATACATCTGTCTAAGGTACTGACCATGAATGGAGCTTGTAGGGCTGGAAGTTGTGCTGGGTGAGTGTGAGTGAATGTGAATGTGAAGGCATAGGCCTCTTCCTATACAATCACTGCAGCTTTATAAACACTATACACGTAGGCTACATTGAATTTTTTTTTTTTATTTGGAGTCTCTGTCACCCAGACTGGAGTGCAGTGGCATGCTCACGGCCACTGCAGCCTTGACTTACTGGGTTCAGGCGATCCTTCTGAGTAGCTGGAACTACAGGCATGTGCCACCATGCACAGCTAATTTTTTTGATTTATTGTAGAGATGAGGTCTCACCAAGTTACCCAGGCTTGTCTCGAACCACTGAGCTCAGGCAATCCTCTCACCTTGGCCTCCCAAAATGCTGGGATTATAGGCATGAGCTACCGTACTCGACCGGCTATACTGAATTTATAAAAAATTTTCTTTCTTCAATAATAAATTAACCTTAGCTAACTGGTACTTGTTTGCTTTATAAACTTTTTAATTTTTTCAACTTTTGAACTCTGTTTTGCAATAACACTTAGCTTAAAACACAAGCACATTTGCATAGCTGTACAAAAATATTCTTTTTAATATTCTTATTCTATAAGCTTTTTTTTAACATTTACTTTTTTTTAACTTTTAACACTTTTTTGTTAAAAATGAAGACACAAACACACGCATCAACCTAGGCCTACACAGGATCAGAATTGTCAATATCACTGTCTCCCACCTCCACCTCTGGGCCTACTAGGGAAGGTGTTTAGGGGCAATAACACACATGGAACTGTTGCCTCCTGTGATGACAATGCTTTCTTCTGGGATACCTCCTGAAGGAACTTCCTGAAGCTATTTGCAGCTAAATTTTTTTTTCATAAGTAGGAGTACACTCTAAAATAATGATAAGGGGTATAGCATAATAAATACATAAAGCAGTAACATGGTTTATTGTCATTTATTATTATGGTTCATTGTCATTTATTATCACCATCAAGTACTATGTACTGTACATAGTTGTATGTGTTCTACTTTTATACAGCTAGCAGCATAGTAAGTTTGTTTACACCAGCATCATCTCAAACACCCGAGCAATAGGATGTATTATGACATTCTGATGGCTGCAGCATCACTAGGTGCTGGGAATGTTTCAGCTCCGTTATCACCTTACGGGACCACTGTTGTACTTGTGACCTGTCATTGACCAAAGCATCATTACATAGTGCGTGACTCTATTTTAATTCAACAACCATCTGATAAATAGCAAATGAGGAATAGAAGAGATATTTTTTAATATGCTAAAGGATAACTCTTTAAAAACCTCCAGCAAACATCCCATTCCCGGGTCAAGTATTGAAAGATTTTTCTTAGGGATGAGAAAGGAAACAGAGGTCTGCTCTCACCATTTCTGTTTATTCTGGTACTGAAGGTCCCAGCTTGTGCAATAAGGTAAGAAAAATAAATTGATAAGTAAGTAATAAAATGTAGAAGACATGATGCTGCCATTACTGCCAGATGCTATAATTTTGAACACAGAGATTAATAAACTGTTAAAAAATAATAAGTGAATTTCTCATGGTCATTGAATTCAGGATCAATTTTCTTTTTCTGTGACTGTTGGGTTTTTTTTTAATTTTTATTTTATTTTTAAGGTGTAGGGTACAATTCAGGATTAAGTATACAAGTGGTCATCATACAGGTAAAGTTTGGGTCTCCCTTTGGTCCCCACTTCACCTGGTTTGAGATCAGGTCAGGGTCAATTTTTAAGTACCTGATTGTGTTTACAGTAGCAAACAATTAGAAAATTATGTTTAAAGTGCAATTTATGAGGAGATAGAATTAAGATGGCTGACAAAAAGCAGCCAGAGTGTGTTTCTCCCACAGAGTGGACCAAAATAGAAAGAATTCCTCAGCACTCAGAGAGGAAGGGGACCAGTAGCATACTACATGACTCATCAGAGAAGTGATAAGACCCGCAGAGCATGGATAAGAGAAAATCAATCAACCTGAGTTGGAATTAGTCAGACTTGCCTGAATCACCACACAAACCACGAGCAGCCTCTGGACACAGCAGGGGAAGTGAGTGAGGGAAATTCAAGTGTTCTGTGCTCCTGCCACAGATTTTGAAGGCCCCCTTAGCCTTGTGCAACTTCAGTCTCTCACAGAAAATGGCCTAACCCACAGCCGTGCCCTGCTAAAACCCATGTGGAGCAGCCTAGGAGAAAAAGACCTGAGCAGCTCCAGCCACCGCTTTTAAGGAACTCAACCCTTACTCCTGCTTGCTTTCTAGCCACTTTCTCTATGGCAGAGAGTTCCTGGCTGAGGCAGGCTCCCATGAGAAGACCTGGGGTTGGCCACACTTTTACATTCTGAACACAGACTGTCCTTTCACTTTCCATGTAAACTCTTTTGTAGCATCTGCACAACATGACGGCATTACCCCAGTGACATGGGACTCCTTCCTAATCCTCACTGGGGTAGCCAATTGAGTAAACAGGTGGGGAGCTTGAGTGCTTTCCCCCTCACAACAGACAGGAAGCTTGGGTAAGGAACTTGGATAGTCCCCACAGCCCCACCCACCTCCTAGGTCAGCTGGGTACTTCCTTGGAGCAACACAGGCCAAGAAGAAAGCCCATAGACACCATCATAGCTGGCTCTATTTGAAAGAGCCATCTCCTGACTGGAGGTCAACTGGCACAACCCATTACATCTGATATAATACCTTAGCTTTTGGGAAGATCTGATCAAAAACCCCAGTTAACCCCACTATCCAAGCCACCCTAGCCACTCAGGATAACTTGAACCTGTGCAGGTGCTGAGCACAACATTGCTCCAGGTGGAAACTAAGAAACTCATCACACCAAGGCTATGTATAACCAAGGAATCCCTGCAGTGGCTACATCAGCCCCCTGCCAACCTCAAATAAGAAGAAATAGTCCACCAAATAAAAAGGAACCAGAAAAGGAACAGACTTCCTCAACACTCCCAAAAGACTGTACTAACTTTTCAGCAGTGAACCTTATCCAAAATGAAATATTTGAAATTCCAGTGATAGAATTCAAAAGGTTGATTATAAAAGTGCTCAATGAGATCCAGAAGAAAGTTGAAATCTAGCATCAAGAAATTGAAAAACTATTCATGACGTGAATGAAAAATTCCCTAAAAAGATAGACATAAAAAAAAAAAGCTGAACTTCTGGAAGTGAAAGACTCATTTAGAGAAGTACAAAATGTAATAGAAAGTTTTAACAGAAGACTAGAACAAGTGGAAGAAAAGATCTCAGAACTTGAAGGCAAGCCTTTTGAATTAACCCAATCAGACAACAATAAAGAACATAGAGTCAAGAGAATAGGACAAAGTCTCTAAGAAATGTGCCATTATGGAAAATGTCCAAACCTAAGACTCTTAGGTATTCCTGAGGAAGAAGAGAAAGCAACAAGTTTAGAAAGTCTATCTGAGGGTAAAATTGAGGAAAACTTCCCTGGCCTTGCCAGAGATTTAAACACCCAGATACAAGGAACCCAAAGAATTCCTGAAACATTCATTGCAAAAAGGTCATCCCCAAGGCATATAGTAGTCATTAGGTTATGCAAAGCCAATGTGAAAAAAAAGACTTCTAAGAGCAATGAGACAACAGCATCAAATAACTTACAAAAGAAAACCTATCAGACTAACATCAGACCTCTCATCAGAAACCCTGCAAGCCAGAAGGAATTGAAGCCCTATCTTCAGTCTCCTCAAACAGAATAACAGTCAGCCAATGATTTTGTATCCCACAAAACTAAGTTTCATAAATGCAGGAGAAATTAGGTCTTTCTCAGACAAGCACATGCTGAGGGAGTTTGTCACCACTAGATTGGCTCTACCAAAAATGCTCAAAGGAGTTTTAGATATTGAAGCAAAATAATGGAATATGCCAGTAGAAAAACACTGGAAATCATAACGTTCACAGGACTTATAGAACACCAACACAATAGAGAGAGAGAGAGAGAGAGATAGGGAAAAAAAAGCAACTAGGCAACAGCGAACATAATGAATGAAATAGTACCTTACATATCATTATTAACCCTGAAGATAAATGGTACAGATCGGCAGAATGGATTTTTTTTAAAAGCACAATCCAAATACCTGCTGCCTTCAAAAGACTCACTTAACACACAAAGACTCAAGGTGAAGGGATGGAAAACACATTCCATGCAAATGCCAGCCAATAAGGAGCAAGAGTGGCCATTCTCATATCAGATAAAACATACTTTAAATTAACAACAGTGAAAAAAGACAAAGAATATTACTATATAATGATAAAGGTATTAATCCAACAAGAAGATATAATTTTCAATACATATGCACCTAACACCAGAGCTCTGAGCTGCATAAAACAAATTCTACTAGACCTATGAAAAGAGAAAAAAAAGCAATACAATATTGGTGGAAAACTTCAACATTCCACCATCAGAAATAGACTGATCATTAAAGCATAAAGTCAACAAAGAAACACTGGAGTTACACCGGACCCTAGAGCAAATGGACCCCACAGACATCTACAGAAAATTCCACCCCAAAACTACAGCATATACATTTTTCTCATCAACACATGGGACATTCTCCAAGATAAATTCATATGGTAGGTCACAAATCAAGTCTCAATCAATTAAAAAAATTGAAATTGTATCAAGCATCTTTCAGACCACAGTGGAATAAAACTAGAAATTAACTCAAAGAAGAATTTATGAAACTAAAGACATGGAAATTAAATAATCTGTTCCTGAATGATCTTTGGATCAATAATAAAATCAAGATGAAAATTTTAAATTCCTTAAAATGAACGACAACAATGACAAGCTAGCAAAACCTCTGAGACACAGCCAAAGCTGAAAAAGACTGAAATACATATTAACATTAATAAGACTGAAAGATCACATACTGACAACCTAATGTTACACGAACAAACCAAACCCAAAACCAGTAGAAGAAAATAAATAATGAAGATCAGAGCAGAACAAAATGAAATTGACCCTCCTCAAAATACAAAGGATCAATAAAGCAAAAAAAAATTCTTTGAAAAGATAAACAAAATTGATAGACCACTAGCTAGAATAATTAAGAAACGAAGAGAGAAAATTCTAATAAGCTCAATCAGAAATGAAAATGAAGACATTATCCCTGATATTACAGAAATACAAAAGATCATTCAAGATTATTATGAACACCTCTATGCAAACAAACTACACAATCTAGGGGAAAATGATCAATTATTGGAAACATACAACCCCTCCAACCTTAAATCAGGAAGAAGTAGAAACCCTGAACAGACCAATAATTAGTAGCAAGACTGAAACAGTAATTAAAAGTCTCCCAACAAAAAAAAAGTCCAGGACCTGATGGACTCACAGTCGAATTCTACTAGACTTTCAAGGAAGAAATGGTACTAATTTTACTAAGCTATTCCATGAGAACTAAGGGGAAGGAACTCTCCCTAACTCTAATTCTACAAAGCTAGTATCATCCTGATAACAAAGCCAGAAAAAGACACAACAAAAAAAGAGAAAACTACAAATCTATATCCCTTAGGAACATTAACACAAAACTCCTCAGCAAAATATTAGCAAACTGAATTCAACAGCACACACACAAGAATAATCCACCATAATCAAGTGGGTTTTATCCCAGGGATGCAACGGTGGTTCAACATATGCAACTCAATAAATGTGATCCACCACATAAACAGAATTTAAAACAAAAATATTATTTCAATAGATGCATAAAAAGCATTCGATAAATTCCGACATCCTTTCATGATTTAAAAATAAAAAAACCTTCAAGCCGGGCTCGGTGGCTCAGCCTGTAATCCCACGCCTTTGGGAGGCTGAGGTGAGTGGATTGCCTGAGCCCGCGGGTTCGTGACCCGCCTGAACAAGCGAGACCTCATCTCTACAATAAGTCCAAAAAATTAGGCGGGCGTGGTAGTGCGCGCCTGTAGTTCCAGCTATTTGGAAGGCTGAGGCGGAAAGATCACCGGAGCCCAGCAGGTCGTGGCTGGGGTGGGTGGGTGGGGCCACTGCACTCCAGTGTGGGCGAAAGTGTGAGACTCCAACTAAAAAAAAAAAAAAAAAAAAAACCTTCAGCAAAACAGGCATAGAGGGAACATTCCTTAAAATAATAAAAGCCATATATGACAAACCCACAGCCAGTGCCATCCTAAATGGGGAAAAGTTGAACACAGTCTCCCTCAGAACTGGAACAAGGCAACTATGCCCAGTTTCCTTTTCTTTTTCTTTTTTCTTTTTTGAGTTGGAGTCTCACTCTGTCACCCAGACTGGAGTGGCACACT
>CAUYQG010202740.1:0-16775 GCA_963574415.1 Tarsius wallacei | reverse complement strand
CAGGCTGAGCCACCAAACCCGGCTTGAGAATACATTTTAAAACAAGAGACTCTTCAAGTGGTGGGTCATCTGTGTGGGCATGGGGTGAAGAGTGGGGGGCTTATCTGCAGCAGGAACAGCACATATCGGGAACAGAGGATGGTCCTATACCAAGGTGAGATGATGAGCAAGGATTAGGGATGGTGGAGACCCGAGTTTGAAGCCCAACAGTGTGGACAATGACTTGGCTCTCTAAGCTTCATCCCCAGGGCTGTGATGATGATGGGAACTTCCTGAAAGGTGGAAAACAGGAGAGGAGACGAGGTCCTGGAGGCGAGCCAGGGGAGAGGGTCACGTCTGGAAATCCTTGGAAGGCTAGCCCGCAGGCTTCCTGCTCAGTCAGCCATACTCTGCAGCATGACTTCTGGGGAGGGGGACAAAAGGAGGAAGGCAGAGGGCAGAGGGCTGAGTGAATGCTAACATCCAGTCCTATGGAGGAATAGAAATGTGCAGGGAAGTGTGAGGTCTCCAAAACAAGGAGATTGGCCGGCAAGATGGTGCGCCATACGCATAATGCACATGGAGAAAGTGTCCAGAGGTGAGAACTTTCCCTCACGGGTGTCCTGACTCAGAGAATGCCCTGAACACTGAGGGGCTTTAGGTGGGCTGGTGGATGGGGTTAGGAGGGCGTCCAGGGCCCGGGGTGGAGGGGTAGGGAGGGATGGAGCAGAGAGTCCAGAGACAGAGGGTCATTCACTTGGGCCACAGTGCATGTTGAGTCAATGCCACTGGAAAACCAGTCATGAAGGGCCCCAAATGCCAGTTTGAACCTCATTTGATGGGGAGCAGGGACTGCAGGGTTCTATCGAATGGGATTCCATTTGGTATTCAGAATTCCAGGCCTGAGGAGGAAACCCCAGAAAGCAGCCCTTCTACCCTGGTGCCCCAAAAATGGCCAGAGTGGTGTGGATGCTGGGCCCTGCCAAGCCTCTCTCACAGGGAGACTGTGAGAAAGTGAGATGGATGGTCGGCCATGGTCTGCTTCCTGGGGTGGGCTTGGCATCGGTGCAGATAATGCGCCCTGGTTGAAACCACCAGGGACAGCTCTTGCTATTAGGCAAGCCACAGCCAGATGATACTTTGGTGAAAGCAATTGGATGCTTCCCTGGATGCAGATGAGACTCCCAAGCGTGTGCCTGGCTCCACAGAGCTAATGGAGAGTGGGCACTCAGGCTGTCTGCCCAGCACAGTACCACGTATGGGGCCATTTGTCATGGAGCTATGGAGAGGAAGCTGAGGCCAGGGCCGGGCACCCGCTGCTCCGGCCTTAGGGGCGTGGCCCTTTCACATCAGGGAAGAGGAAGTTAGTGATGATCCAGTGGGGCCTGCTTTAGGATCGGACAGGGGGTTGACAAAAGCGGACACCAGGGGTCTTTCGAAGCTAGAAGGAAATGGGCATAGAGGTGGGGGTGGGTCCAGGATAGGAAGCCCAGGTAAGAGCAAGTCTCAAGATGGGGGTCAGCTGAGGCCCCACATAAGCTGAGGTGTGCAGAGACCAGTCCCACAATGTGGGGGGATCTGACTCACTCGGGGGCTGCGTGAGCTGAAGGCAGGCAGCTGCATCTGAGTCCTGAGGGCTCCCCTGTGGCCAGACAGAAAGGGGCTGGCCTTCCCAGGGAGAGGAGCAGCCCGCAGAGCCAGCAATGGGTCAAAGTGCCGAGTGTGTTCAGAGCCCGCCAAGTGACATGCTCCCTAGGATTCCGCTCAGCCAGGTGTGAATGCCTTCCTTCGTGGTGTCCAAAGTGCACTTGATGCACTGATAGCCCACCTGCATCTCAGACCTACTGCGTGAGCCCTCACCGCATACCAGGCACAGCTCTGGGTTGATGACATGAATGAGGATCATGTGGGGTATGTTGTAAATCCCATGAGGCTCCTGGAGGCCAAAGTTGTCCCGGCCTCCACCACCTCTGTTCTCTTCTGGTCTCCAACTGTCCTCCTCCCCATCATCTTTCAACCTCCCTCCTGTCCTCAGAAAGGGCTAGGGAACAGTTGGCCTCTAACTGTGCTCTCCTTCTCAATGTGTTTTCATTGTGAACTGGATCACTAAAATGGAGGGACAGAATTTGGCAGGGGAAGAGTCAAGCACTTCCTGAGAAAACTGGAAACGATTCTGGGTAGACAGTTACCTAACTCAGTCTACCAAAATGACTGGCCCTGTATGTCGATCTAAATCTGATGTCCCTGGAGTCTAATGAAAAGTAGAACTGCAGATGGTCCTAGGATCCGGAGGAAGTCATGTCTGTCCTCTGGGGATGGGGATGAGGATGGGATGGGGTGAGGCAGGGAAGCCAAGGAGAATCCTGGGCAGCAATATCTGTGGGAATCCCAAGTGTTCCTCTCCTCTCCTTCCTCTCCCCTTTGCATCCAGCACAAAATCTTTTCATCTGAGGCCTGGTCTCCAGGTTCCATCAGGAGGCCAAAGATACAGGGAGAAAGAATGTCTTATAGGGAACAAAAGCCTAACCCGGTGAGTGCATTCTTAAGCTCCTCCGTCTTCTGAAATGTCTGTCTCTGAGCCACTAGTTTGTCAGCTGCGATCTGGCTAGCCACCATCTCGTGACTTCTCTTCCCCCAGCCAGGTCAATAGAGTAGCTAAGGCCCACGCTCTATACTTGCCTAATGTCATTACCAATGTCAGAGTTCCGGGGGTGGCAAGACAACCTTCGACGTCCTTTTTATTCTGGAATCCTCTACCAAAGGGAAGGGGGCAGAATGGGCCTGAGTGGAGCCCCCCTTCTCCTGCCTGTCTCCTCTGCCGTCTCAGAGCCTATTTAGTTTTTACCTGAAGGGAGGGCTTTGGAAAGTCAAAAAGGACCCAGTCCCAAAGCCCTGCACAGAGGCTCCACCTACACCTCTCTGCTGGCTCGGAAGCTCAAGGCCATTCTCTGACCGTCTTTTCTGGCTGGGCCACAATAACTGCTAATAAGATTGCTTGTTCAGGGCAGGGTGGGGCAGGGCACTGATGCCAATTGAGACCCACAGGTCTAAACCAATTTGTTGATTCAGCTGTATGTAATTCAAATGCTTGGAGAATAGATTAGCTTTTTCCACCATTGGAACTCCTGCCCTAATCCCAGGTTGGCAAACACCCAGAACCCACATCTGGACCCTGAACACGGCACCCTCATTGCTGGCCCTTCCCTGCAGCCACCTGCTGTAGGGGTCTGTGGGTAGCGAGATGCCAACTAGCACTTCCCCCACTCCCGCAGCCACCTGCCCCACCTTCCCTTCCTGACTGCAGGAGAGACCTGCTGGCAGCCTGGACCTCCCTTCCCCTGCCCTGACCACCCCACCGGAACCCCTCACCTGATGCCGTGAACCCTGCACTCCCACCCCCACCCCCTGTACTCCTGAGCTGCCACAGTCAACAGCTTTGTTGAAATGCTGATTTCCTAACAGAAGAAAGGTTAACCAGAGGGAGACGAAAGAGCCAGAGGAAAGGGAGAGTGGGAAGGAGACAAAAAAGCATATGGAATTGAGTGGGGGTGGGGTGCAAAACTAGAGGAAATGGGAGAGCCCAAAGCCTTGGGGCAGGGGCATGGAGGGCAGTGCAGACTCCTGCCTGTCTTGAAGATCACCAAAACCTGCAGATGGTCTGCACAGACTGATACATTCAACCTGCTCTTTGCTACTGAGCACCCAGGGCATAGCTTATTGCCAATCTTCCTCCATTGCCTCTACCCACTTCGGGGATCTAGTGGGCTACAGTCAGCCCACAGCGAGGAGAAGAAAAAGGGAAGAAGCCCAAGGGACTCTGAAATTGGATAGCCTGGCAGATAAGAGGGGCATGGACATGTGAAGTGAGCTGTTCCAGGACGGGTTTGGTTACAGCCAGGTGGACACGTGGGCAAGCAAGTGGGAATGCTGCTGGGTGTGTATATGGGCACGCAGGTGGGTGTGCAGATGAATGTGTTGGTGGGTGTGCAGGTGGGCATGCAGGTGGGAGTGCTGGCGAGTATGCAGGTGAGCATGCAGGTGCATGTGGAAGTGGGTATGCAGGTGGGAGTGCTCGTGGGTATGCAGGTAAGAATGTTGGTGAGTGTGCAGGTGGGCATTCAGATGGGAGTGTAGGTGGGTATGTGGGGGGGAGTGTTGGTTGATATGCAGGCAGGCACTCAGGTGGGAGCACAGGTGAACGCACAGGTGGAAGTGTGTCTCAGGCTCTGCCTGCTTGGGTCGCACCTCAAGTGAGCTGTGAGAAGATTTGAGAAAAGAGGCCTTACCTTACGAGAAGAATGTTTTTCTGAACTCTCCAGGTCTCCATCCAGGAGCGGCATGGCAAAGGAACTCAGGTCCTAGGATGGAAAGAGAGCACGTGGTCAGTGACAGGGCCCTCAGGTTCGGGGGCTGCATGTAGTTCTAAGTGGGCATCACCTCCCTCTTCCTGAGTCCTCCTCCTCCAAGCGCACCATTAAGGAGGGACACAGATGTGTCAGCTCCCCCACCCACCAAGGATCCTGCCCACCCTCCACATTTCCTTCCTGGATGTGAAGGCAAATTTCCAGTAGCACTCACGACGTCTCGTCACCCAGGGAAGGAGGAAGAAAAAGCTGGAGGGAAAGAGGCCAAGGAAGGCAGGTGGAAAGAGTGGAGAGAGAACAGTCCCATTTGGGGATGCTCTGGGGAGCAGCTGATGGGCAGGATTTCATCCAGCGACACAGCTGGGATAGGGGTGTGTGGGTCCAGGAGTGCGCATCTGCCTGGGAAGATGACAGGGCAGAGGTGGGAAGGGTGGCATTGGGGTGGTAGCTGGAGCAAAACAATCAGCAAAGTCTAATGACGTCATGGCCAAGATGGACAGGACAGGAGTCTAAAACACCTTGGTGGCAGAGTAGCTCATCACGACTCACCACGTCTGAAATGACCCTGCCCCTCTTTCCTCCTGGGTCTTGACGGATGGACACACCCATACTAGGCAGAAACCCGCCCAGCTGTCCTCAAATCTAGCAAAACCTGCATCCTAACCATTCTTTTTTACATTTTTAATTGTGATAAAAATACATGTAACAAAATTTACCATCTCGACCATGTTAAGTGCACAGTTTATTAGCATTAAATACGGTCATATTGTTGGGTAACCATCACCACTGTTCATTTCCAGAACTTTTTCATCATCCCAAACTGAAACTCTATACCCATTAAGCAGTAAGTCCTCATTCCCCCTTCCCTCAGCTCCTGGCTCCCACCATTCTATTTTCCGTGTCTAGGAATCTGATGAATCTAGGGACCTTATAAGTGAAATTGGACAGTACTTGTTCTTCTGTGACTGTCTTATTTCACTGAGCATAGTGTCTTCAAGGCTCATGCATGTTGTAGCATGTGTCAGAATATCCATCCTTTTTAAAGGCCAAATAATAGTCCATAGTATGAATATACCACATTTTGTTTATCCATTCATCAGTTGGGTGGCTTCTACCTTTTGGCTACTATAAATAATACAGCTATAAACGTGTTACGGGTTGAATAAAATATTCATATGTTGAAGTTCTAACCCCCAGGACCTCAGAATGTGAATGTATTTGGAGACAGGGCCTTTATAGAGGCAATTAAGTTGAAGTTTTCACCTATGTTTTCTTCTAATAGTTTTTATGTTTATAGTTTTAGCGCTTATATTTAGAGCTAATATTTTGAGTTAATCTTTGTATATGGTATAAGGTAAAGGTCTGACTTCATTCTTTGCATGTGGGTATTCAGTTTTCCTAGCACTATTTGTCAAGAAAACCGTTCTTTCCCCCATTGAATGGTCTTGGTACCCTGTAGAAAGCCATTTGGTCTTATCTCTGAGGGTTTATTTCCGGGCTCTCCAATCTGTTCCACTGGTCTATATATATATTTTTAATGGCATTATCACACTGTTTTGATTCCTACTGTAGCCTTGTAATGAGTTTCAAATTTAAAAAATTAGACCTCCAACTTTGTATTTTTTTTTCCCCCAAGATTGTTTTGCCTGTTTGGAGTCCCTTGAGAGTCCATACAAGTTTTAGGATAGATTGATTTTTCTGATTTTGCAAAAAATGCCACTGGAACGTTGATAGGGCTTGCACTGAATCTGTAGACTGCTTTGGGTAGTACTGACCTCTTAAAAATAGCCTTCCAATCCATGAACATGGGATGTGTTTTCATTTGTTTGTGTCGTCTTTCATTTCCTTCAACATTTCCAGTTTTCTGTACACTTAGCTCTTCTTTTCTCTCACTCTCTCTCTTTCTTCTTTTCTTTCTGTTGAGGATCTCACTGTATTGCCCAGGCTGGAGTGCAATGGCATAATCATGACTCACTACAGCCTCAAACTCCTGGGCTCAAGCAATCCTTCCACCTCAGCTTTCTGAGTAGCTGGGGCTACATAACCAGCTAATTTTTTGATTTTTTAAAATAGAAACAAGGCCTTGCTATATTGCCTAGTCTGGTCTCAAACTCTTAGGCTCAAGCAATCCTCCCTCCTCAGCTTTCCAAAGTGCTGGAAGTGTAGACATGAGCCACTGCACCTGGCCATATTTAACCTTTCTATTAACCCATTGCCTCCTCCCCTGTCCCTGGGGTCCAGGTCTGTACCCTCTCTTACCCAGGTTTTTCTCAGGCTGCCTAATTGTTTGACAGACCTTTCAGCCTTCCCTGTTTGAATCCATCCTCCAAGTCGGTCCTTGAAGAATGGTCCCTGAAAGTATGATCCTCATTATGTCAGCTCCTCCCCTGAGGCCAGGTGACTCCTCCATAGCATTGTCATTGGCTTCCAGACCTGGCCAACTCGAACACGCTGGTGAGCTTGTACATATACAGAACTCAAACTCAGCCTCTGTGATGTTATTTATTTCTTCAGTTTCCAGCTCTGGCTGCTCAAGGGGATCACCTGGGGAGCATCAGTCCCACCACAGAGGCAGAGCTGATTAGCCTGTGGTGTGGTGAAGGTTGGATTCAGCTGCAGCCCAGATGGGGTTTCTCAGGACCAGCCAGTCAGGAGCTCTCAGCCAGACCCTGCAGGCTGCAACCCCAGCCCCATGGATTAGCCAACCCCTGCAGCCTTATTTCTGATGTGCTCTGCTCTCATCTCCTTTCAACAACAGCCCAGGCAGACCATTTGTGGTTTTCCAATCATGGCTGTGTGTCCATAGACATCCTGCCAAGAACACATCTCAACTCCTCAAACCCTTCAGCTCAAGGCCACCACCACACATCCCGTGAACGTATGCTCTCTTGCATCAGCTGCTCGGGGAGAGTGCCAATGTAATATCTCCAGCCCCTAGCACAGAGCCAGGCCCACAGGGATGCATGAACTGGACACACTGGTGCCATCCTCCAAAACACTTCCTCTGTGCTTGCCTCTTGCTCTTCCTGGCCCCTGCCCTCCAAATCCTGGCTCACTGAGTGATCGCCTATGTGTCCTGCAAAACCTCGTGCAAGGGTTATCTCCAGCTTGGACCTGCCCTCAGGCAGAATGGACTCTTCTTCCATCTGTTTCCCACGGTACTTTAGACATACCTTTATTACAGGACGTGTGGCACTGTACTATACTCATCTATCAGCTTATTTCTCTAACTAGACTAGAATCCAGCAAGAGCAAGAGGAAAGCTATCCATCTTGCTATTCTCTGCTTCCCCTGGTGCCTGGCAGGCAGCAGGTTCCAGATGTGTTTGAATCTACTCCTTGACCAAGCACCTCTTAGCTTAGCAGCAGGCACAGGGGACTGCAAAATCTGTGCCAACAGTCAGCAAACACACAGGCCCCGGGCAGCGGCAGTTCACTGGGAAGTGACGAGGGGCCAGGGTGGGTCTCTTATTGCCAACTTTAATGAGTACATTCCTCTTTGGCTTCAAATAATCATTACCCTCTAACATTTGTTCAGCAACAGCAGTTTCTACATGCAGAAGCTTCTTCACAAATACTCATTTGCTCCTCACACACCAACCCTGAGAAGTGGCACGCTCTAGCAACCGAGGCCGAGAGGTTAAGTGACTCATGTCAAGACGGTCTGGGAAGAGCTGAGAGGACATAGGTCTTGCAGGGCGCTACAGTGGGTCCTATGCGGCTATATAGGCTAGAGTATGTATGAAAGTATCAAGTCAAGTCGACCATTGCTGCCCGCGTGTTGGCTATTGGACCCAGGTACATGTACCTGCTTGGTCAGGCAGCCCGACAGGGAAGTCCCCTGGCACATGGGGTGGGCTTTGCTGGAAGGTTCCCCTCCCCCACATTCCATTATTCTAATCTTGGCTCCCATGTCCAGAACTCGCCAAGAAACATTACACACCTTGGGGGCTTGGAGTGGGAAAATCTCTAGCTGCAACTATGGCAACAAGACTATTCGCTTGTAGAATAATTGGGAGCTGGCCTCCTAGGTCAGCTGACATTCCAGAAGGCCCAGGTCCTGGAGCTTGCCCCGTTCACACAATCGCTAAATCTTAAACACCTACCAGAGCTTTATGCCTTCCTTCCTACTGTTATCTACTTCTGGACCCGATCCCTTAACTTCCTCACCCTGGCCAGTTGGGCCCTTGTGTGCATGGGGAGGACCTTTTATTGGGTGATGCTGAGACATCAGGATATGCTAAGTCATGATTTCTGCCAAGAGACAGCTTTAGCAGTCTGATATCCATCAGCTGCACACAGTGTATTTTAGACCTTGACCACGTGTTTTGCAGATGATTATCAGGATCTTTGGAGAAAGTGAATGTTTATGACTTGGATTGATAAAGTCACATGTTAGGAAAGCATCAAAACAAACAAGAAAAGTCACAAAGATTTGAGGGAATTCCTGAGATGTAAGCCGATCTTTTTTTTTAGTTGGGGTCTTCCTCTGTCACTCAGGCTGGAGTATAGTGGCTTGATCATCACAGTTTACTGCAGCCTCAAACTCCTGGGCTCCAGTGATTCTCTCATCTAAGCCTCCCGAGTAGCTGGGACTATAGGTGTGTGCCACCATGCCCGGCTAATTTTTAAATTTTTTTGTAGAGATATGAGGTCTTGCTATGTTGCCTAGGCTAGTCTTGAACTCCTGGGCTCCAGCAATCCTCCTGCCTTGGCCTCTCAAAGAGCTGGGATTACCGGTGTGAGCCTCCACGCCCAGCCGTGAACTGATTTTAAATGCAACTCTCCATCCACTCTCCCTTTAGAAATCCAGGCAAAAGCCACAAGAAAGTGAGGCATTAACAACAGAGCCGTCATTAATCTGACATTAGTATGCCATTCTTATATCTTCTAGTTGTTGCCTCCTTTGGTCCTTACAGCAACCCATACCGGTAGGAAAAGCAAGGGATATCACCCTAGTCTATAGATGAAGATATGGAGGGCCAGAGAGGTTAAGTCATCTGCCCAATGCCAGTTAATCAGCCAGCAGTAAGCAGCTCCTGTAACCCAGGCCCACCTGCTCCCAGCTCAGAGCTCTTTCTATGAAATTCCACCTCCTCCTTGGAATGTCTCAGCTCCAATAATAGGAAAGCATCTTGGTATCAGAGGCTGTAAGGAGATAGAGCTCTCCCAGGCAAAATGAGTACCCTTGGCACAAAGTGACCTCAGGGAAGGAAGGAAAGATGGATGTGGCTTTGTACATTTCAATGATTCATTCCCAAGGCAGCTTTCCACACTCGCTTTCTCTTTAAGCTCTTCTTATAATAACTAAAAGTAACTCACGCCGATGTTGCAAAGAACAGAAAAGGAGAAAGTATCCCACTGCCAAATGCAATCACTTCACATTCTAGCACAGTCCACAGTTGGGTATAGTTAAGAGTCACACTCTGCTCTCCCCAACCCCCCACTTGTCCCAATATCTCCCTATAAGGTAGACTTGCTAATGTTTGCAATCAATTGATTTGTGAATTCTTGAAGGATGGGGCCCACTTTACTCATGTGCTAGCCCTGACAGTAGGTGCTGTGTGTCGATCCAATGCAGTTCCAACTTTCCAGCATTTGCGATGTTTTGTCTCACAGAACTCCTTTGTTGATGCAGCTGGGATACCCCAGAAAGAGGACTGAAAACAGTGCAAATACAGGACAAACAGAAAGGCTGCCAGTGGTAGGGATCCATGGCCCCCGCCTCAGGGCAAACTTGGGGTTTTAAATATCAGGGTCACCATTGAAACATTCCTGTTTGATTCCAACCGAGGAAAGAATACATCGAGGATGATTTTCATTCTCTGCTCCCGCTGAGCAGACCTGAGCACACAGAACACCATCTGGAGCCACCCTAGGCTGTGATCCTCCTAGCTGAGGGTTCCTCCTTGGCATATCCGAGCCCCCGCATCCCTCAGGCATGTGAGAACACAACCTGTTCACAAAGAAGGAGCCAGAAGGCTGAGCTGAAGCCTCAGCTCTGTTATTTACTATCTAGGGATCTTGGGCATGTCTGAACCTCAGTTTTTCATCTGTCAAATGAGAGGGTTTGACTAGAGAATTTCTGAAGATGCCTTTTAGCTCACACATTCTTTGTTTTTACCTGCTGAACTGGACAACAACAGGTGAGATTGGGAACATTTTAAAAGAATGCTGCTAGATTCAGAATAAAATGCATCTTCTCACCTTCTCTCTTAGTCATAAAAGTATTTTTCTCTTACTCCCAAACTACCAAATAATCTCCACTGTTCTTGGAGCTGCAGGGACTTTGGGTTGAGTCTCGATGAACAAGGGCAACACGGTGGAAGAATGAAGGGGTTTCCTCGGCTTCCTTCTTGATGCTTCCTAGGTGACATGGTTATGACCCAGCTGCTTTTCCAGCTGTCCATCTTAATGTGTGTCTTGATCTGCTGCTTAAGCTCTAACCTTTTTGGTTTCTCTATCGGTTTCTTAGATCCCTCAGTCCTAAGGGCCTGAGCCGTGGTTAAAAGCATCAGGTGGGTCTTGACAGATGCTTGGTGATTCTGGGAAAGCCACGCATGATACCCCCAGCAGCAGGCCCGAGGCACACGGTTCCTACCTGAACCCTGCCCTGCCCACTTTGCCTGCCCTCAGTCCCTGCCCTGGGAGTGACTCATGGGCTCTAACCGCGTCTGAGCATCAATGGTGGTTGTGGCCTGGAGCTGGCCTCATGGGATGATGGCCTCGGCAGGCCCCTTCAGTGGGAGGCACAAGGGAGGTGTCTCCAGATGGGCCAGTCTTGTGCAATCCCTAAAAACCACCAAATGGGCCATTCTTGGTACTGTTGAGCCGCGGGAGGTGGCCAGAGCCATGGTCAATTGGAGCCTTTGAAAAACATGCATGTTATATAACCACTCTCAGAAAAATAAGGAACAAATACTGAATCACTGGAACTGGGCAACAGGAGAGGGACAGGGGCCAAATTAGGGAAGGCTTAAATGTAACTCTCAGAGAAGCTCCAGAATTATTTATTTTCCACCGAGAACATCATGGTTTCTGCCTGCAGTCTGGGAGACTTCCTGACATAAAAAAAAAGGAAAATCCCATTATTTTTCACTCCTGGGGCTACCCTTCCTTCCCCGCCTCCCCGTCCTGGTGGTCCTGACTCACAGCTGAATCGGGGCTCCCCCACCCAGCCCTGCCCTCCTGGAGCAAGGTCCCTGTCCTGGCAGCCTGACTTTCCCCTGGCTTTAAGGAAGTTCCCTCCTCCACCGATATTCCCAATCCTTCCCCATCCAGCCCAAGGCCACCATGGCATCTCTAGCTCAATAGCAGCACCAGTGATTAAACTTTTTTCTCGAAACCAAGTAGCTACAGCTTTCCATTCACATCTTATGTGGAGCAAAACATTTTAGTCTCCAAGGGCCTCTGTTTTCCAATCTGTAAAATGAAGCTGCTGTGCTGGTAGAAAACCAGACAGGATGATACCCGCCAAAGCCCTTCCCACGGTGTGAACCCTTCTACCACTGGGGATCGTGAGGGTCACTGGCCGAGGACACACTCTGGCCAGACGGTGAAGGCTGAGAGAGGGCAAAGGGTATCACCAAGGTAACTGGGCCCCAGTGCCATTCACCTTGGAAGCCAGAGCATTCTCTCACACTCAACCTAGGCTAGAAATCAGAATGAAAAGGCTCTGCAAAGACACCGGCTGCCTGCCCTTATAATCAGAGTGCCGTCTTTATCCTTTCCCAAGGTGAAAGACAGGATGATTAATAACTTGTGCACGGCAATTCTAGGGCAGGATTACGGCACGCGGCTGCTGCTCCCGGAGAATCTGGTTCTCTGCTAGTGTGAGAGGCAGCTGGGCCTTCCTCTCTGCCCTTTGCTTGCCCACAGCCAAATGAAACCCTGCTGGCCTCCTCACATTGTGGCTGAGGATGCTGTGCAGTCTCCTCTGGACAGCCTGGGTTGTGCTAGGGATTGTGCTGTGGGATTCCTGAGGTCTCCCCCAACCCATGTTCCTAGGGCCCTCTCTCAATCCCTGCCCAGCTCAGGCCCCTAAATAGCCCCTAAACAGGCAAATATTCCCAGGCTAGGTTGGGTACAGCCTCTGCTAACCATGGAGGCTTCTTGTCTTCTTCCAGCCTGTTGGAGATCCCCCTGGAAGAAGGGAGAGCAGAGGAGAGGGGTGGCACAGGGGCATTGCCCAGAGGGGCGGGTTGGGTGGAAGCTACAGGGGTCTTGATCAGCTTCCAGTCAATGAGGAGGGAGGCAAGCATCCGGGAGGCCCAAGGACATGCAGGTTTGTGCAGTCGTCTCCCAGGGAGCCACCAACACACAGCTCTCCGGTTCCTTCAGAAGGGATGGCCTGGGTTGCAGGCTAATTGCAGTACAGTGCAATTACTTTCTCCACAGATGGTACCAGAGACCACAACCAGGTGATGGGAGGAGGGGGTATGTTATGAGATGGGAGCTTTGGGCTACTCTGACCATGTCCCATCATGGAGTCAGTTAATCTTATGTGCCAGCTTGGCCAGGCCATAGCACCCACTGAGTCGACCAAACACTAACCCGGGTGGTTGCCAGGAGGGCCTTTTGTAGATATGTTAGTATCTACAATCAGTTGACTCTAACCAAAGCAGATCGCCCTCCAGAATGTGGGTGGGCCTCATCCAACCAGCTGAAGGCCCGAGGAGCAAAAATGGAGAAGAAACTCTGCTTCGAGATGACAGCATCAGCTGCCTGAGTTTCCAGACTGTCAGTCTGCCCAGTGGGTTTAGGACTTTCCAGCCCCAACAAATGCATGAGCCAACTTCTTAAAACAAATATCTCATGTATATTGTGCAATCTTACATATTAATTATATATGCACTTGATATCTAGTCAATATATTATATGATTATATCTCCTTAATATATGTATATATGTATGTTAAGAAAAAATAGCCGGGCATGGTGGCTCATGCCTGTAATCCCAGCACTTTGGGAGGCAGAGGTGAGAGGACTGCCTGAACCAAGGGTTTGAGACCAGCCTGGGCAACTTGACAAGACCTTCTCTCTACAATAAATCAAAAATTAGCCACGTGTGGTGGTGCGCACCTGTAGTTCCAGCTACTTGGAAGGCTGCGGCAGAAGGATTGCCTGAGCCCAGCAGGTTGAGGTTGTGGTGGCTGTGAGTGTGCCACTGTATTTCAGCCTGGGTGACAGAGTGAGACTCCAGACTCCAGTTCAAAAAACGAAAAAGAGAAAAAAATAGGATGTGTCTATCTTGGTTCTGTTGCTCTAAGACCCCACCTGATGCAGAGCCCTCAGTCTCCTTACCCAGAGCTGGTGTGGGTGGAATATCAAGAGTCCAGGACAAAGGAAGGCTGCAGTTTCGAGGTTCTTGGCCTCCCCTGAGAAGGTGAGTGGGGCCCATTCAGTCACCAGGTGGGCTCTCTGAAAATGCTGTGGAGCCTTCACTTTGTCAAGGGCCCGGCAAACTACCCAAAGGAAATAGCTGGACGAGAGGACAAAGATGGATGTGAGAGGTTGTCCATCCTGGCAGTGGTTCGTGAAAAACAGGAAGCAGCCAAATGGCCTATTTTTACCATCATGAGAGAACATTTACAATGGACGAAGGACGAAGGAGCGTAACAGATTTAGAAAAGTACCACGGGCCATTCCAGCCTCATCTCTTTGAGCCTCGTCAGTCCAACGGGCAATCCTTCTTACTCCATATGCTGCGTAGCCATCATCTTATCACCTTGTCCTATAACCAGGCGCCTTTCTCCCTCCACACACCCAGTCAGTGGATGGTAAGGACCACGTCTCCTTCACCTCTGAGTCACCCACTCCTCTGCGGTGCCAGACACAAGGCGGCTCCAATCCATTTGTCTTTCCCCTTCACAAAACTGATACCGGAGAAGTGGCAGTAAGCGGAGGCCTCAACGACTGAGGACAGACCCGTGTATGGTAAACATCAAGGCCTCATGATAAGGGAATGACGTCCCGATGGGCTGTCTGGGGTCACCTAGTCCTTCTAAAGACAAGGACAGACTGCATAAGTGAACCATCTGGAAGAGGAGGGCTGGGATGACCCTTCATTTCTAAGACATTTTTCAGCTCTGACATTCCAAGATTTTACTAAGATACCGTCTGAAAAGCTCTGGGTTTCAGCTCTGGGTTTCCAGAGGGGGTTTATTTTACCTACAAATAAAATGTCAAGCCACCAGCCAGGGCTGTAGTCACCGAGGTGTTGAGCCCTCTGTGAGTACCAACCACATAAGGCACCCAAGATCCCACCCCTGGCCTGCCAGCTGGCTGTAGTTACACATTTGAGTCATCGGGCCTCCCACACTCTAAAGGAAAGAAACCAACCACGAGGGGAAAGTGGAGATACCCCTGGGTCTGACCTTCACTGCAAAGTCCCAAATAGCCCTGGGTCAGGCTGAGTCTCCCCCGCAACCATCTCCCGGCAGCCAGCTTCCCTCCTCCCCTCTGCCCACCCCCAAGCCACATCAAATGGTTTTGGTTTGTGCTTGAAGACAAATTGCAGGAGGGACACTGCAAACTAGAATAAAATTGGGCACCCAGGGAACATTTTTTGTAAGGTCACAGAGTTGCTGGCTGGCTCGGAGACACACCCTCCTCTACTTGAGAGGACCTTGTGCAAGAGAGGACATCTCTAAACAAGGGCCTGGAGACTTCGTTTCTGCTCCCAACTGCCCACCCAATACGTGGCTTTGGAATCAAGCCTGGAGCTGAAGTCCACAATGGTTTTCAACTCAGTCCTTTCAGAATATCAAACGTCCATATTTAGGAAACCATATACCAATTCCAAAACACTTTTGACGGGTGCTCAAAGATTTCTCTCACCGCTTCTTGTTGTTTCGCCCACCTGCTCTGTGCCAGGCACGTTATAGGTCAAAAAGCACAAGGAGTTCAGAGGAAGGAGGAAATACCAAGGACTTGAAAAGAAGGCATGGGCCTCACACAGTGAGCGCAGTGAATAGAGGTGCTTTTATTTATTGGCCTTTACTTTCATCTGGGGGTGAACTGGCTACCCAGAAGCGTCTGGCCACAGCTCTTTAAACGAACAGTCCCAACCCACCAGCAGATTATGAAATCGATTTAGTGGATTGTACAACCACCAAAAATTGAATTAGGATAAATTAAGAATACACCTCATTGTTGCATCAAACTTGTGTCTCAATTATTCACACATGCCCCACCCCGTATATGCACACAGAATAAGGCGTACTTTGTCCGGGTGTGGAGGTTCACATGTGTAATCCTGGCACTTTGGGAGACTGAGATGAGAAATTACTTGAATCCAGGACAGGAGCTCAAGACCAACCTGGGCAACATAGCAAGACCTCATCTCTACAAAAAAAAAAAAAGAAAAAAGAAAAAAACCAGGCATGGTGGCATGCGTCTGCAGTCCCAGCTACTCAGGAGACTGAGATAGAAGAATTGTCAAAGCCCAGGAGTTTGCAGCCTGGGTGACTGAGTGAGACCCCAACTCAAAAAAAAAAAAAAAAAAAAAAGAATAAAATGTACTCCTTATTGTATCCTGGGTGAAAGTTCCGAACAATTCTGCATTAGATGAGCTTCAGAACGATGCAGGTAGAGTTTAGGGACAGAGAGAAGCTGACCAAATTCTGTCCCCAAGATGTTACCAGAAGTGCAGAATGATGAGCACCATCTGTTTTCCTCTTGTGGCTGAAGTCCTCTTACCCCTCTGTGGACACCGTGCCCAGAAATATGTGCAGAGTTTAAGAGAGAGAGTGGCATATCTCCTTACCACCACAAGGGCGTGGGCGATTCCCCACCTCCTCACCTCTCACCCACCCCCATCGGGGCCTCCCTTGGCCTCTGACTGGTGGACACGGTTGCTCTGATGCACCAAAGCCAATCCAGCATCTCCAGACCACCTCAAGACCCAGAACGGCAATATGCCCTTGGGGGTGACCACCCACCTCTGCTCCTTTCCAAGGGTGTCTGTTAGCATCTGCACCCAGCCAGTGCATGCCTGCTGCAGACGCTTTCATCTCCTGATGCGTAAGCCCAGAGAGCCAGGCAGTCATAGGATGTATAGTGGAAGTGGTCTCAGAAACCCTCCAAGTCCCTCTGTTACAGGTGGAGTAACAGATGTCCTGAGAGATTCCAGCGAGTTGCTCAAAGCCACATGGTAGAGTCATGATGCAGCAGCAGCAAACCTGACCTTGCAATGTCTAGCTGGGATCTCTTTCTATCACACTATGCTCTCTCTAGCTGACTGTGGCTTTCTAGTTCCTGCTTCCATTCCATAAGCTGTTAAAACACTATCTTAAGCCGGGCTCGGTGGCTCAGCCTGTAATCCTGCGCCTTTGGGAGGCTGAGGTGAGTGGATTGCCTGAGCCCGTGGGTTCGAGACCCGCCTGGGCAAGCAAGACCTCATCTCTACAATAAATCAAAAAATTAGCCGGGCG
>CAUYQG010202738.1:0-11641 GCA_963574415.1 Tarsius wallacei | reverse complement strand
GAAGGAAAAAAGCTGTAGGTGTGGAGATGGTTATTATTTGCTGTACACATGCGAGCGAAGACTTGGAAGAATTAAGCAGCAGCCATGTGATCTGCTTAATGGAATCTAAGCAGCTGTTAAAAAGTAGAATTGTGATCAATGCTTGTATACCTAACCCTGAAATGTACCCCACATCTTTATAGCAAAACATTTTTTAAGTGAATTATATATGCTACCCAATGCATACCTTTTTTCCTTGAATCCCAGGTAAACCCATGTATCCTGGTTCTCCAGGGGAACCCAATGCTCCTGGTTCTCCCTAGACAACACAGAAATTCTGTAAAGATTACAAACCTACTGCTTATGAGAAATATCATTTTTATTCCTACAGAACATCTCAGATATAAAGTAGATGGTTAAAAATGTGTTGACAGACTATAGAAATAATAAAGAATAAAAAGTTTGCTGGAATCTCAGTAAAATTTCATATATCTTGTATTATCTCTGTCTTTGCCAGTTGAAAAATTCATGTTTACAAATTTGTGAAATATTTTTAGTACTTTATAATTTCAACAATAAATAATAACATGGTAAAATAATAAAAATAAGCATTTCTTGTTTATCTGTTTATTAACAGTTTCTCTTTCTCCTTGAAACTGCTTTTTCTCATATAGCTACTTTAAAAAACTTTTTCCTTGTTACAAAACTGATAAGTAAACAGAAATAATATAAATTATTGAAAATCTTCTTACCCTACTGTTTTTATTTTGCTTTATATTTTTCTCTAACTCTAATTCACAAACACAGACACGTAATTTAGTTACTAAAACGTGCTATGCTTACATATACATTATAGTATATCATTTAATCTCAAAATATATTAATATTTTAAAGTTCTTTATATGTCATTATATATTTTATAATGTGATTTTTTCATTATGGAAGAGTATTTAGCTCTATTGACTGACTGTATAGTATTTAATAAAGTTCTACTGTTAAACATCACAGTTATCACAATTTTTTTTTTTTTTTTTGATTTGGAGTCTCACTCTGTCGCCCAGGCTGGAGTGCCGTGGCATGCTCAAGGCCACCCCAATGTCGACCTGCTGGGATCCGGTGATCCTTCCGCCTCAGCCTTCCAAGCAGCCGGAACTACAGGCGTATGCTACCATGCCCAGCTAATTTTTGATTTATTGTAGAGATGAGGTCTCTCCAAGTTGCCTGGGCTGGTCTCGAACCTGCAGGCTCAGGCAATCCACTTGCCTTGGCCTCCCAAAGTGCTGGGATTACAGACTGAACCACCGAGTCCGGCCGCAATTTTTATTTTAGTAAGTAATATTGGAATGAACATACTGGTGACTAAATTTAATTACATTTAATATTTTTCTTTATATCTATAAAATATTATTTTCTTAGAAATACATCCTTGAGCTTTTTCAGTACAGGGCCTATTACATGAGTTATCTTAATTCAGTTTTCCACTCTCCATCATCCTACAAAAATTTTCATTTCTGAAATAAAGGTTTTGTAAAATCCCTAAATAAGTTCTTTGTAAGCACATATTAACAAAGCATTGACATTATGTAGAATGTATTTGTAAGAGATGAAATGTAATCCTGAACATACTTCATGGCTTCTTGTTTTGTTGTGTGTTTTACCATTTGTCTAAAACTCTATCACTTTAACTAAAGACCATTCTCTTTTGTGAAAACTGAGTTTTATTTTCTTTGTTCATTGTACTCACCCCCTAGCTATTGAATATTAAACTAGATTTTCAAAGACTGGAAGTAAATTTAAAATCTCCTTGAAATAAACATCAGCCATTTGGTTTGGAGGAAACTGGTGAAAACAACGGCGAGTTCCACACTAAAGATGAAAGTTCCATCAGTAAGCAAAGGACAATATCACTTGTTTTTAACTGTTTAAGAGAGGTATATTCACTGAATATGTCCACATTGGCATAATATTTTACCATTTCTAGAAATATCAAGCCAAATTTATGTCTTTATTATCCAATGCCAAACTATCTAAAAAAAAAAAAAAAACAGAAATGAAAGCCCATATTGACCATTTCCTTTTATATAACTTAATTTTGTGATAAAGATAACCCTTAATCTCATGCATCTTGTCTTATAGGATACAAAATGTTAATTTTCTAAAATAATGAGGGAAATTTACCTTCTAATTGCAATAATTAGTCAACTCCAAATGGATCAAAGACATAAATGTAAAACATCAAACTGTAAGAGGTCAACTCTAAATGGATCAAAGACATAAATATAAAACCTCAAACTATAAGAAGTCAACTCTAAATGTAAAACCTCAAACTATAAGAAGTCAATCATAAGAGACTGTTAAAATATTTCCAAATGCATTAAATCACAATTACCTTAAGCCCCGAAGCTCCAGGTACCCCTTGAAGTCCAGGCTCACCTTTGCTCCCCTATCAATACAGCAAAAACACTTGAATTCTAAAAATTGTCATAATATGTCTAATATGGACACTTAAGAGAATATACTGAAAATAATTTTTAGGCCAGGCTCAGTGGCTAATGCCTGTGATCCTAGCACTTTGGGAGGCTGAGGTGGGAAGATTGCTTGAGCCCAGGAGTTCTAGAGTAACCTAGGCAACATAGCGATACCTCATCTCTACAAAGAATTTAAAAAATCAGCCAAGCCTGGAGATGGGCGCCTGTAGTCCCAGCTACTTAGGAGACTGAGGTGAGAAGAGTTCAAGGCTATGGTAAGCTGCGATCATGTCACTGCACTCCAGCCTGGGTGACAGAGTGAGTCCTCAACTCAAATAATAATAATAATAATAATAATAGTAATTTTTACGTTTATATTTCCAATTGTTTGAAATAACTCTATACATTAAATCTATTTACTAAGAAAAATACTTTTAAGCAAAGAAGTGAGTCCACACATTTATAAAGCTCTCGAAAAGTTCATGTTAAAGCTGGTAGCTTCAAGTAGGAGCCAGCACTATTAAGTTCGGTCTCCACACTGCACAGGTGGGAGCAATGTACTTTTACAGCATCCTCTGGTTTGAGATTCTCATCATTGTCTTGTTTTGGTTTCTCAGTATGACTTTCCTTTTCTGTCTATTCAAGGAAAGAAAATGCACTTCAGATGTACAATGGCTTTTTTGAAGACATATGAATCATAAAACGTTTAGTTTGTGTTCTTTTTCAGAATTCCAATGTGGTCCCTTCCAATAGATGGAAACTTGGAGAACAAGAGCAAGTTGACAGAGCAAAGAATGTAATATAGAAAAAGAAAATTGGATATAAAAAGAAAGAACAAGTCTGTTGGCTAATAGGAGAGATTGTCAGATGTCGTTCTGGTTTTCAAATACCTTGAAACCTGAAATCACAACTCAGTGTAAGGCAAAAGCCTATAATTAAATAGGTCAGTGTAACATTTAGAGAGGAGCACAGCCAACTTGGGGTCACTAATCAATAATGTAAACCAACGTCTTTCAGCTTTTAAGAAGTTTTCTAGGCTGTTCATGGTAAGAAATATGTGAATGTAGCATTGAATTTTAATTAAAGCATAGAATAATGGTTCCTTGAAATTTCTAATTTTATAAGTTATCAAGCTAAAACTCATAGATATGACTTGAAAGTTAAATGACTTGATAATGTTAATATATCTTAATATCATTTAGACAATACTTTCAAAAACTGAAATAGTAAAGTAAGCATATTAATGTTTCAGTGGTTATTTTTTAAAGTATTGTCATCGAAATGAGAAGTTTTCTAAAGATCTACCACAGTTTCAGCCCTATCTTTAACCTATTTAATACTTTTTTTGTCTTACCCTAGAATTTCTACCAGTGATATTGACAGTGCAGTCACATATACAAATACAGTTTACAAACATATAATCGACAGAACTGGCAGAGACAAGCTAATACGGAGGTCAGTAAACTGAGACCCATGGGTTATATTCAGCTCAATGCCGTTTTTGAAACAAAGTTTAACAAGAACAGTCACCTCTCATACTCGTTCATTTATATATTGTTTGTGGTTGCTTCTGCACTATAATGGCACAATTGAGAAACTGCAACAGAGACAACATAACCCTAAAAGATTAAAATATTTACTTTCTTGTCCTTTGCAGAAAGCTCCCAACACCTGAGCTAATGTGTTGCATGAAAATAAACTGAAAGGTTAATTGAAAATATTATATTGAATAGACATAATTTTTAACATCTTGAATTTATTTTATTGTATTGTATTTTTTGAGTCGGGATCTCACTCTGATGCCCAGCCTGGAGTGCAATGACATGATCACTGTTCACTGCAGCCTTGACCTTCTGGGCTCAGGCAATCCTTCTCCCTCAGCTTCCTGAGTAGCTGAGACTACAAGTGCAGTCCTGGCCAATTTTATTATTATTTATTTGCTGTTTTGTAAAGATGAGGACTCCCTATTTGCCTAGCCTGGTCTGAAACTTCCAGGCTCAAGCGCCTCCCACCTCAGCCTCTCAAAGTATGGGGATTACAGGCAAGAGGCACCACACCCAGGCCCCTCAAATCTAATTTTAACAAGATAATTGCAAAAGCATAAGATGAAGAAAGCCAAACTTACAGTAGCACATATAAAAATAAACAAACTGTGATGCTGGAAACACCCACTTGTCTACCCAGCCAAATCAGCGGAATCTACTCAAGTGGCAGATGCCACAAATTGTTCTAAAATATCTTATGGAAAATCCAGCAGAATTAATGACCTCCAGCTCAGTGTGAGCCAACAGTGTGATATGGCTAATAAGAAACACCGATGAAATTTTAGGCTGCACTCTTAATAATCACAACATCCAAAAGATGATGGGAGACCTCATTGTCCCTTGTTAATAAGGGATATTGTCTTAAAAATGGCCTTGAGAAATTATGAAGACTTCCACTTAGCAAGTCCAGTCAGTCAAGGGTTTTAATACTAACTCTCTGCTCACCTGTAGCTGCTGAAGTCCACAAAACTCCAAGGTTCCACATTGGCCTACCACTGATGAAAAAGCAGCTGCTTTTTGTTTAATCATTGGACTCCCATAACATTTTCTCCTATTTTTTTAAACACTTTAGAAATTAAAAGTTGAATAGATTAGGTCATCTACTCATCTTGTCAGCCAGGCTCTATTCCTCTGGGACAATGCCTAGTCAAAGGCTGAATGCTTCCAAAACAGCAATTCCATCATTTTCATTTGGAAAGTTGTTCTAGAATATATTGTAAAATATTTGAAAATAGTTTCCTGGTTTGGTCCTTTGGTTAACAAAGAAAAAAATAGTTCTCTTAGCATAGGATTCTATATATCTAGAGAATGGTCAAATCATGATATTCAGAGTTTCAGTTCTACCTTGAGAATATCTAACCTGATATCTTAAATATATTTGTCAAGGTTGCCTTACTTTTTTAGAATCTGAAAGTAAAGATATTATGTTACCTTACCCATAGGCCTGTGGGAGTAAATACATAACAAAATTTATAACAAGGCATTTCTCAAATAAAAATATCAAAAAAGGGACTAAACAGAGTAAGTTATCCTCATTCATAACTATTAATGCTCTAGAGTGGTGGTTTTGGCTCTGAGCTCTATAGAGCTCTAAGTGTTCCTTAGTGCCCTTGAGGCACCTAGAAAGTAGAAGGTGGACCTGCAGCAAGGGATGCTGGGCCCTTTCTAGCTTAAACCAGATGTGTTTTACTTTAGTCTGTTTCTTATGCTGAGCTTTTGTCTAAGATTTCATTCTCACAAGTGATTGTTCATAGAGTGAAAGTCACATTCAAAATAAATCAATGTAGTAGTTAAATTTTCCACAAGTTACAAATGGCCTCTATGATTGCGCAAACTTCTCAATCTTGTCAATTTTATTATATTTACCTTAGCTCCTGGTGTTCCAGGCTGACCTGGTGAGCCAGTGCTTCCCATCAAGCCCTACATATTTAGAAAGGAGTTTCAAGGCTAATTTAGAGAATAATATTAAATCAACTTCCAAACTATACATTCTCATGGTAATTAATCCACTAAATTATAATACAGTATTTGGAAAATTTACCTATACATATCCAAAAAAGGATAATAAAAGTAAACAAAATCAAACTATGTAAGACAGCATTAAGGCTACCAAAGACTTCATAATTCTGTTTCTTCAAAAACTTGCAAATACCAAAATAACTGAAGAGCTAGTAAAAGAAACATGTAAAGAAAAGTTTATTTTTTTACACTCTTTTTTTTGTCATGATGGCTAAGAATGTTTCCTTATAGATGCTATCTTGATCAGCATTATTTACGATTTCCATTATTTTGAACAATATTTTTAAAGTGCTACAATCTGATAAATCTCTGAATATAATAATCTCTCATAAAATAAAAAAAGGCCATATTTCTAACCAACTATATGATTCAAAAGACAACGATAACTACTCTATAAATTAAACCTGATTTAATTTAGGTTCTACTTTATATATATATTTATATATATGAATATAGGTGTGTGTGATACACATACACCTATATTCATATATAAAACAATTGACAGAGAAAATGTGATAAACAAAAATATTCAATTACTATCATCAGAAAACAATCTAAATATGAAGTCAAGTGGAAACAATTTGATTCATAGATTAAAATAAATATCACTTATAGCAGTAAACTTAAAAATGCTTTTGGAATCTTGTACACACACTAGAATTTTCATAATTTTGATTATCAAACTCATATGTCCCCTTCTTTCCTAAAGCTTCTAAAATAACTCGCTCACTAATTTAGGACTTTCCTATACTACCCTCTTCTGAACATACTATTTCTCATTAGTGTAATCAATTTACAAATGTTTTAAAAATGAAAAAAAATTCACTGATATTTAGACTTTTTCATGGTACTTAGTTGTTCTTTTTTTTTTTTTAATATCTAGAACATATATTTAGCAACTTATCTAGTTAGAGTCCTTGACCTTTATTTGGGTTGTCAATTTGAGAATCTGGAGAAATATTTACTTTTTTTAGAAAAATAAACATAAACATAAAATTTTTCATACAAATGAATGGAATTTATAGACCCCCAAAATTTCATTGCTATATACACTACAAGTTTGTGAACTCCTGAATATGAACTTCTAATATGTAGTAACAACATTTCAAGCACTTTGATAATAGTGACATTAACATACAGGCATCCCTGGAGCTCCTTTTTTTCCTATTGGTCCTGGAGGCCCAATTTCTCCCTAAAAATAAAACACAGATCAAATTTTAAAATTCTGAATTATCAAATAATTTCCAGAAATTTTCTGCCAAAGCATGATGGAATGAAAATTCAATACCAATCAGTTCAACTTTTCTCTGACTTCTCTTCCATTACTGTAATAAAGGAGCAAGGCAAGATAAATTTTTTTAAAAATAGGAATTTAACATCTTAAAGATCTTGGCCTATGGTCTGAGGAATTACTGTAAAAAAAATTTTAATGAAATCTCTAGTGACATTTGCCATTCTTTCAAAGGAAGACCTACCAGCTTGGATAGAGTTGGGACAGTAAAAAAAACATCAAATGAAAACTTTTCATATTTACCATAGTTTAAGAGATATGATAGTAAAAACAAATTAATTTTTAAAAATAGGGTACAAAATAAACTTCAACTTCTGAGACTATGGCTGACTAGGTACTCTAAGGAATCCTCCAAATCCATAACAACAAAACAAAACAAAACAAAACAAAAAAACACCCTGGAAAGAAAATCCTCTATGAGAGAGTGGTAGTCTTCCAAGAAGTAGAAGAAATATTCAAAGAGTCCTAATTTTAATAAAATATACTTTGTGATGGGGTTGTAAGTATGAGAATTTGGAAATATGCAGAAATCTTGCAAGAGGGAGAAAGAGCCAAGAAGTGTGGGAGTATCTGAGGGTGCATCCTCAGCTTTTGGGAAACAGTATGGGCCAGTCATAGAGGGAGGCAGGAATCTTCAAGACCTATGATGAGTCAGGACTTTCAAAGGGAACTGAAGTGGTATCAGTGGCTACCAGCCGTGGGCACATCCTTACTCCCCAGTTAGGCTGACAGGATTCCCACTAAATTAAAATGAAGCAATGAGCTCACAATTAACAACGAAGAAACAGGGAACAGCAAGCCACACAACTGAGAATAACAGATAATAAATAAGAACAGCAGTAACAAATAATAAACTGCAGATATTTTAATTGTTAGGAACAGAATTTAGTACAATGAGATTTTTAAAAATAAAACAGGAAATTATCAAAAATTAAAAACAATCATGAAAGACTATTGGGATTAAAAATATAGCAACAAAATAATGTGGCTTAAAAAATTAGAACCTCTAAAAATTAAAAAAGTGATTGCTTATCTTTCTTATAAAAATCAATGATGGTAGCCGGGCTCGGTGGCTCAGCCTGTAATCCCGCGCCTTTGGGAGGCTGAGGTGAGTGGATTGCCTAAGCCCGCGGGTTCGAGACCCGCCTGGGCAAGCGAGACCTCATCTCTAAATAAAATCAAAAAATTAGCCGGGCGTGGTAACGCGCGCCTGTAGTTCCAGCTACTTGGAAGGCTGAGGCGGAAGGATCGCCGGAGCCCAGCAGGTCGAGGCTGCGGTGGCCGGGAGCGGCCACTGCCTTCCAGTCTGGGCGACAGAGTGAGACTCCAACACACACACACACACACACACACACACAAAAGCTTCCCCAGGTGTTTCTAGTGCAGCTGAGATTGAGCGCCTTTGCCTTCGGGAAGATTTGGGGAGGCTGTGAGTCAGAGCCCTACATACTTCAGTAGACCATTTCTGTTAGCAGGCAAGCTCCTGAATTTTGAGACCACTGAACTCTGAATTCCAGAGTAATTTTTTCACTCATGTTCTAGCCAAAGAAACTGGAAATATTCATGAGAACAAATGAAAGGATAAGCCTTGTTAAAGTAAATTAAAATAGAGACCAGATCTGAAGAATCCCTCAGCAGACAAAACCAGTTGGCCTCATATGTGACCCAAGCTTTGCTTGATTTGCAAACATAAGCAAAATTCAACTTAGCTATTTCTCATAAACACCCATAATAAGAAAAAATAGAACTGAAGCACAACCAGTCAGAGGTCACCAACAAACTTAAAATGATATACCTAGGAACTTTTCAGCAGGATAAACCAAATAAGGCAATAATTGTAACCAAATATTTTCTTTCTTTACTTCTATGCCCATTCCTCTGTGTTCCCTCAGTGGTGCTCCTAAACCACTTTGGTTTGTAGCTGCCTTATCCATGAATTGTTTGCTCACATTAACTCTTTGACATTTTGTGTCTCCATTTACCATTTTAACAATCTCTAATCCCAATTCTTTCTGTGCCAACTAGGACATTGTGCAAGGCAGGCACTCCTGATTATCCCATGAGCCAGTGCCTCAGTCATCTTTGTTGTATAAAGAGAATTGCAAATGTTTAGGGAGCAAAATCTTGAAATAATAAGGTTAAGAGTTCATGATTAAATCAGACAGAACAGCTGGAAGCTATCCCTTCGAAACACTATTATTTTAAACAATTAGTGAAAAGCATTAGCTCTCATTGTTATTTACTAAAATGCCAGCTAGCTTTACCATTTAACACAGGGCATAGAAGAGCTGTTAAGAGGGGGGACTAAAGGTTTTTTAAATATCATGGCATTCTAGGCAGTGAGATCCTTTACGAGAATTTTGGGATAATTAAAATAAAATCACGTTTATTACTATATCTTCTGTACGTGGAACAATATTAAGTACTTAGTAAGTATATGAGGAAAGGTGGGAAATAGAAACAGAGAGGAAGAGAAGGACGGGAGGAAGGAAAAAACAAACATAAAAAGCATAAAGACAGAAGTGCAGATAGGTAATTCAAAGTATTGAAAGAGGTAGATTCGAAAAATTGACCTCGATTTTTTTTCCCTAGCTATACCACATTCTTTCGTTTGATTTGGGGGCTTCTCCCCCAAAGAAGTAAATCTTTCTTCACTCCCTGAATCTGGGCTGGACCATGCAACTTGCTTTGGCCAATGGGACAGTGACAAAAATTATGTGAGCAGAGATTTAGAAAGGGTGGAGAAGAGAGCCCCAACCATGTCAACCATCTCAGATGAGGCTGCCTTAAGCCACCAGCCAGCCAGCCCCTACTGACCAACCAGTTGTGCAAAAAGATTCAAAAGTGAGCCTAGCCAAAACTAGTAGAAGCACCACCCAGTTAAGACCAACCCAAATTGTCAACACACAGGAACATGAGCTAAATAAACAGTTGTATTTTAAGCCACTGAGTTAGAGAGTAGTTAGTTATGTACCCCCTAATCACTATCACTAGTTATTACATAGCTACAGGTACCTAATCATTAGTGTACAAAAATAAACACAGGTGTTCAATTTATCAAGCTCTTAGTGTCAAGTACCATGCTAAGTACCTTACATGCATTTTCTGACATAATCCTTACAAACACTGAGCGGATGAGTATGAGCATCTCCATTGTTTCAATATGACAAAATTGAAGCTTTCAGAGATCAAATTGGTCCTCCAAAGTCACGCAAGTAAGTCCATGGCCCAGAAATTTGAACTCAGGTCTGTCTGTCCCCAAATCCTGGCTCTTAGCTACAGACAATATGCAAAGTCACTTGAAGAGCAAACCAGAGGGCCCGACAGGAGATGAATATTTAGACCACTTGGATTTAGAGACAATTATTGTCTATTTTCCAATTTGTTTTGCAGAAAGAATTGTCAGGCCTCCAGAGAAAGAATCATGCTTTCCATCTGTTTCTATTTCCTTAAAAAATGCCAGCAGGTTTGGATTGACTCTCCTTGTGTAGGCCAAAAGCTGAATTGCAATCTCCATGTAATTGTTTTTCTCTCACTTGGGAAAAAGAAATAAGAAATTCTGACTGTAGACTATTGGTTTAAATGTATAACTATTATTTCAAACAAGGCTTAATTATATTAATGCTCACCTTTCTCAGAAAATAAATTTTAAAATATTTCATCCAATGGAACATACAATACTTGTAAAATTCCTATGAGAAATCTTTGTCTACAAATGGTGTCATCTTGGTCATTAACATAAGCTAGTGAGAGGAGGGGGACGCTTGCTTATTAAACTTCCCTCAAAGAAAGTAATGAAGGTGTGGTTCTGAGGCAAGTTAGCCAGTGTAGCTTAGACATAGATGAGATTCTTACAGGCAGGTCTAAATTAAAATGGTGTAAGCATTCAGGCATCTTTCTTATCAATGCATGGCCTTCACCCCGTCTGCCAGGTATACCAGACCTGAGCAACTTGAGGACTGGAATATGAATCTACTGGTACAGTAAATCACAGAAACAATAGGGAATTACCTAAAATATAGACATGATGTTCTAAAAAAAAAAAAAAAAAGCCCAAATCTAGTTAGGCAATAATTTTCGTTATTTAGAGGTCCATGTGACTTTAATGAGAAATGAGAATCAAAACTCATGATCAGCCGGGCCTGTAATCCTGCGCCTTGTGTGGCTGAGGTGAGTGGATTGCCTGAGCCCGGGGGTTCGAGACCTGCCTGGGCAACTTGGTGAGACCTCATCTCCACAATAAATCAAAAACTAGCTGGGCGTGGTAGCCCGCGCCTGTAGTTTCAGCTACTTGGAAGGATGAGGTGGAAGGATCGCCGGTGCCCAGCAGGTCGAGGCTG
>CAUYQG010202735.1:0-27843 GCA_963574415.1 Tarsius wallacei | reverse complement strand
TAAAGATACCCATGATAGGCATAAAAATCCTGACATTTTCATTTGAGGAAGCCTAGTCCCCAGAAGATATCAAAACTTACATCAAACAACCAAAAAACCCCACTTATTATAAATGCAGGAGTCCCACCATACCTCATCCATCTCCAAGTGATACACCCACTACACAAATGGCTTATGTTGGGAAAAAAAAGTCTATTTGTTTAAAAAACTTTTATAAGCACTACGTGGCCATAGATCAATATTCAGTGATGCCTCATCAATACTATCCTTGTCAGTTGGGTCTGGTGGCTCAAGTCTGTAATCCCAGCACTTTGGAAGGCTGAGGCAAGACGATTGCCTGAGCCTGCAAGTTCAAGACCAGCCTGGGCAACATGGTGAGACCTCATCTCTACAATAAATGTTTAAAAAATTAACCGGGCATGGTAGCTCATGCCTGTAGTTCCGGCTACTTGGAAGGCTGAGGCAGAAGGATCCCTGGAGCCCAGCAGGTCAACGCTGGGGTGGCTGTGAGCATGCCACTGCACTCCAGCCTGGGTGACAGAGTGAGACTCAAACTCAAAAAAAAAAAAAATACTATCCTTGTCCAAAACTGCATCTTGAGGTCCCATCACCAAATATGCCAGATTTTACTTTTTACCTCTTCTTTGGGAAGACCCAATTACAGCTGTGACACCCTAATGGAACTACATGACTCTCAAAGGGACATTCACCAGTTTTCTTGCTAATACATGATAAGTATATCACCACTCTGTGTTCTATGCCAGGACAAAAGAGATAGAGAATCGGAATCTTCCACATCAGCTTCAAATATCTACATGGTATAATTCAATGACTGTAATGATTCTCTTGCTTCCATCTCCAAGCCCTTTTACTGTTATTGTAGTTTTCATGTATATAGCAAGACCATGTTGCATCTTTTATTGGAAGACATGGTAATCCTCTTATCCAGAAGAGCTTTCAAAAACATGCTCCCATAAATCATATGATTTCTGACTATAACTGAATTATCACCATGTTTTGGGGGGGTTTGTCTTCTACCTATATGTCATGTTTATCTTTTGTCTACCATTTTCAGATGTGTGCTGTTCAGGTTTCCCAAGAGTGAGGTAAGACAGAGAGGAAGCCCTTCTGGCCCCTGATTGGGAGGGGACAGAAAAAATTCTACTTCCAGCAAGAATTTGATTATAACCAGTTCTGAACCTCTTATATTTTTTGAGATGAACATAATTGCATTTTAAAGAATTTTTCATATATATGTATATATGTGTACACACATACGTGGCTCATTTTATAGAGTATTTGAGGTGTTGCATGAAAACACTGTAATAGTGTTGCATGGTGCCTTTCTTGATGCCGTCTCACTTATATATATAAAAAAATACTATCCTTGTCCAAAAATTAGCTGAGCATAGTAGCTCGGCTACCATGAACTTTTAAGTGGAAATGACTATCTGTAAGTACTGGGGTGTTGATTTTAACAAATTATATTAAAATATGCTTAGTTTTCCAAGTAGATTGCAAATGACTATAGAGTAAGAATCATTTCTTTAAGGCTCTTTGTCAGTCCCAGAACCATGTTTTAAATAGAGGACATTTAAAAGTTTCAAAGACGTTTGTGAAATTCCATGCTGATATTGTTAGTATTTCTCTTCAATTTGCTCAGACATTGTAAGTGCTGTATGAGAAGTGAGAAGGAAATGGAGGGTGATGTGAGGTTGATATAACTTCCCCAAAGGTCAGCCAGAAAGCTAGGGGAAAGGACCGAATTAGAACTCACACCCCTCAATTTTCCAGGCTGTTGCTTAGCCCACTGAACCCCACTGCCTCTGACTCAGTGTATTAATATAGACCGTGAAACACAGATTGCTTGAACATATGGCAGAGAGGATGAGAAGATAATATTCTGTGGCAGGATTCATGCCTGCAGACGGGTGGCTGCAAAGGCTGTTTTTCTGTACAAGATTCAGCAAGTGAAGCGTTAAGCACTTTTCTTATTTTTGTCGTCAAATAATACAACTTTTCCCCTTGAATGAGATCAATTTCTGGGCATTCCTATTGTCAGAGGAAGTGTGTAGAAGTGAAGCCAGGAGGGTGTAGGCCACCCACAGGCTGTGGGGAGGAAAAAGTAAGGTCCATGCAGAGTACCCAGCATTGTGCCTGGAGGGTGGGGTGCCTAATAATGGTCAGTTCCCTCTCCTTCCCCAGCAAACTACATCCTGTTGTACTACATTTGTCTCCTGATTTAGATATTTCTATCCTCTTTAGCAATAATCTACAGTAGTTTATGCTATGGATATGATTAAGTTATTCATGTCATCACTATTACTAGATGCTACTAGTCACCTAATCCAAAGGCTTCATATAATACATTGGGCAAGTTATTGTGGATTTTATTCCAAGATTCATTCTTGTGAGAGAGACAGCAAGATAGGGTTTGTAAGGAGGAGACAGGGTTCAACTCATCCAAGGCATAGAGTCTAAAAGTGCAAAGACTTTAGGCATGATTTAGGGCTGTTGTTTTCACCAAGAAGAAAAAATGGAAGATGCTGCATGGGCAGGATTCAGTACCCCTCTCCTCTACTTATAAGTTGTATATCTGTGTTATATAATAGAGTTCAATGTAAAGGCTTGGCTAGAAAAAATAGATGTTGGAAAAATTTTATAACTAAAAGACAGTTCTAAGACCTTGATTTAGGAAGCAATTGGATCTATATGATAAAATGTAGGCATTTAGAGCATGGGTATTGGTTGGAAGGAAAATTTAGCTTTGCATCTTACTAAGTGTGTGACCTCAGATAAGTTACTTAACCTCCCTGTGCCTTAGTTTCTACATCTGTGATAAAGAGATATTAATTGTGCCTACTTCATAGGCTTGGAATGAGGTCTAAATGAAATAATACATGGAAGCACTCGTCATTGAGTCTGGCACCCACTAAACACTCACTAAAAGGTAGTTGCTGTTATAACTTTACCACTACTATCACTATTACTTTTGCTACACTTACTACATTTATTCCAAAAGTTGGATTCATTGCCTTATTCTAGTTTGGAATGTAGGTATAATGGTATGGGAATTCAATGATCTGACCATGAATGATAGGACTCCATTCATGGAGAAAGAGCATGAAAAGTTCTAGTGGCAAAGGGAATAGAGAGTTCAAGGGCAGAGGGTGTCTCAGGGTCTGGGCCATGCTGACTCACTGAACATGACTTCTGCCAAGGTAAAGATTTGTGTCCCTTACTCTTGTAGGCTGAATTGTGTCCCTCCAAATTCATAGACTGACAGCCTAACCCCCAGTACCTCAGAATGTGACTGTATTTGGGAATGAGGTCTTTCAAGAGGTAATTAAGTTAAAATGAGGTCATCAGGGTGAGTCCTAATCCTATATGACTGGTGTCCCTATAAAAAGAGGAAATTTGGACATAAATGCTTACAGAAGAAAGACAATGTAAAGACACAGGACAATCTATACGTCAAGGAGAGAGGTATGAAGCAGAGTCAGCCTCCAGAATTGTGAGGAAATAAATTTCTGTTGTTTAAGACATGCAGTCTGTGGTATTTTGTTACGGCAGCCTTGGAGATTTCATATTTTAGTTCAATTCAGAAAAGAGGCTCTTCTTTACCAGTCCAAATGCAGGGAAAACATGCTGGGACCCAGGACTCCTTTGGAATTGCAGCTCTGTTCTTCTTTTTCCCTAAGTATAATGCTAATGGCCCATATTGTATCTTTCGGACACCTCATGTCAGCATTTTAATTTTTTAGCCAGCTTTTCATCTGGTGTGCCCCACCACTGCTGTCCTTTCAGAATAATTGAAATGGCATCTCTAGCATGTGGTTGGCATTGCTTTCCAGCCACACCATGGAACCTGACACACTCACCACCTAGAAGAAGAACTTAAAGAATTATCAATCCAGGTTATCATGCCAGCTAAGATAATGCCTCTGGAATACCCTGAAATTAACTGCTAATAAAAGGCTAACAAATAAAATCATTAAATTTTTCCCCTATGGAGAATTAAAAAAAAAAATTCAGTGCACCCAAAATGAAAAAGCTGTCAAAGAAAGTTCCCCCATTAGCTGTCAGTTCACAGCAACTTCAATCAGCTGGTGTGCCTGAGCCTGCGGTAATATCTCCCCAGCATCCTCCCACACACCCAACTTGACTGCTCTGTGCAAGCCACATTAAACCTGTCTACCATCAATCCCCGGGTCTGCTTTCAGCAGCAGCTTAACGAGGTAAGGGAGCTGGCATCACCAAGAGGCAAATGCTATTTCAGAAGGGACCGAGTGAAGCTGAGAGAGGAGCTGTAGTGGAGAAATGCTAGACATAGGCCATTAAGCAACAGGGTTTTTCTCGTAAGATCTTCTCATTTTGTCATTTCTATGCAGATGTGTTTTCCAACCTCCTAAAGTCAGAAGAGGCAGTGGGAGATGCGTTAGAAAGCGCCAAATCACAACAGGCTGGCCACACTCACACAATTTTATCTTATGGAAAAACTAGAGGACACTATGCCAATTCTCACCTTCTCCCAGAAGAGGCTACAGTTTTAGGTTTGGGGCTTCCTTTTGAATTCATAGCGAGAGACTTTTTTTTTTTTAAGTCTCTCTTTTTTTTTTTTTTTGCCCTCTTAGACAAGTCTGGCTTGAAGCATATTCACAGTGTATATCACCACTGGGGCAGCTGATCTAACTTTCTCCTGAGTGCTGCCAATGAAGGGGGGCGGGGGCGCTCAGCCTCTGGCAATAGGAGCAGAATGAGAAGTGACTCAGTAACCAAACTGAAAAATCACCCAATTCCCTGAGCACACAGGGAGAGCATCACGTGGGGGCTGCTCAGCCTTGTCCCTCCACTGTCTTCTGAGAGGCCAGTTTCACAGATTGCTTAAAGACCGCAGCAATTCTGGATCTGGTAGAGCTTCTGGGAATAGAAGCTGAACTTCTATTTGAAATGCCTCCCTCCTGCTGTTCTTAAATAACACTGACAACAATAATAGGCATTTATACCAAGAGGGTCCTTCAGAACCTTTATTAAATCCTTTCAAATATACTCTCTTGCTTCTATCCAGCAAAGATAATATGCTTTGTGACAGGTGCCCAGAAGATGGCTACATAGCTTTTGGCTACTGGAACTACCTATTGTCGAAAATAACTCCCTTATTTGTATCTAGACTCTAACAAACACACAGCAAAGGCATTGGCCTGCACAATTCTTTGACCTAGCAAAGTGGTTTGCTATTTTTTTTCAAAATCACATAAACTCAGCAAAGGGACCTTAATGATCAACTTGCCCAACCACACAGCTGACGTTTGAATTAGAACTGCAATCAAATGGCCATTCAAGTCTCAGCTTGAAATCCTGAGATGAAGAATTATAGAAGTTACTATCTCCCGCATGCTGGCTTTTAAGGAACACGATTTTTTTTTCCTTCATGTGCTTAAGCTTTCTTTTTTACTAATTCCATTTGACTGACCCATTTCTCCAAAGACAATGATTATAATAGTAGTTTGTACAGAACAGGGCCAGTGTTGAAAGAGTAACCTTTTCTTTGTGTCTTTTATTGTACAATCTGGGATAATTCTCTAATGACACACCATGGCATAGTGAAGATAGCGCTGACCTTGCAGTGAGAAGATCCAGGTGTGAGTACCAGCTTCATAAATTACTACCTTGTAAATTGGGAGGCCTATCAATCTCACGATGAATTTGTATATACTCAGGAGGGTTGTGAGAGAGTTAAACAGGATTATATATGTGAAAGAAATTTTAAACGGTAAATTGCTACGTATACATAAGCTGTTTATTCATTTTTTTAACTTTCAGGTTACTCCTTGGAAAATTGTGCCAAAGTGGATAGAAAAGGGAAAGGGGGAAAAACACAGTGATTTAATTAGATCCAGAGGACATTGTCTTCATATGGGTAGATGGAGCCCCCAGCCCTTTGGATTTCAGCACACTGATATGTGGTAACTTAATATGCAAATGATAGGCCTCAGAGGGCACCCAGTCTCCACATGTGCCAATTAATCAAAGGAAACAGTATCATCCTCTAATTCCACTAATTAGAGGATCATCCATAAGCTACTATGTTTCTGAGCTACTGAGGTTTAATAAATTTGCAATACATTATGAGTAATACATTAGCCAGGGACCAAATGACTACTGAGCAATAGGATGAGAGAAGGCCTCAAGTTATCTATATATTTAGAGGGTTTTTTTTCCTTAATTTTCTTATTATTTTCTGTTCTAAAAAGTTCCAAATAACTTGGTTGTGTGGGGCCACAGAATCCTCATGTTTTATTGTAACAAAGAGTCTAGAAATCATATATAAGTGCAACTATTAAATAATGTGATTAAAATGTTAACAATCGTACCAGAATTAATTCATCCAAATGGTTGGTTGCTTCAAAACAGTCCCTTGGCAAATTCGTACACTTGTTCTAATGAGACTCCTATAGCCAAAAATTAGGGAATCCTTAGAGAATTGCCCTTGCATATTCGTGTATTCTTTCTAATCATTCCAGAGGTGGCAAATAGTCCACTGAGGTTAGATTTGAATTTAAGGGCAGCTAAAAGATGTTTGGATGCACTGTACTCTGATTATTAAGATAGGTGATCAAGTGGGAGAATCCTATTTGTGGTCACTTGAAGGGCCCATCCATTATCACCCATATGCTCGTGTGAGGAAGAGATAGTGCTAGAGCAAAACTCTAACCATTAGATTTGGTTCCAGTACATGAGGACATCTGATTGAGGGTATAGTGGATACATCTATTTTAAATCTGTGTGAGAAGCTTTTAATTTCACTCAGAATATAGATGTAAGAGGTGGAGGCCTTTGTTCTTGCTATCCCTATGACCAAAATATTTTTTCCAGTTCAAACTCTATCCATTCTTTAATGTTAGTTTAAATGCCATCTCAATTACAAGGACATTCCTTTTAATCTCCAATTGGCAGTTTTTGCCCTGTCCTTAAAGTTTTCATTGTACCAAAATTGAACTCCTCTCATGATACTTATTACTTAGTGTGTATTGCATTTGACTTTCCATAGTTTTTATTGCTTCTTAGAGGTAGCAAACTATCTTGATAGTTATTGTGGTAGGATGGGTATCTGATTCATCTTTGAATCTCACATATCAACTAGAGTAAGCCTTGGACATTATAATTACTCAATTAATAATAGTTGGATAAATGAGTTATGGAGCAGGTTGTCATCATATAAATACAGCCACAACCATATATACAGAAGGACATCCAAGTAAGTACCCAGTTTACTTACAAAAATATTGCTCTTAATGGTGAAGAGTGAACAAGCATTTCTTTTAAAATTAGAACAGTACAAGAATGCCTCTATCACCACTTCTATTCAGCATTAGGTTGGAGATCCCAGTCAGTACCATAGGACAAAAAGAAAAAGAAGCATAAGAATAAGAAAGAAAGAAAGCATTCATTATGCACAGGTGATAAAATTATCAATATAATAACCCAATAAAATCTACACATTTTGAGAATTAAGAGACATTAGAAAACTGGATGAATACAGAATGAAGAAACAGCAATCAGCTGCATTTCTATAAGCAGCAAAAAAATCAGCTTGAAGAAAGATATTTCTAAAAAGATAACATTAACAATAGCAACAACATTATATTATATGTAGGGATAAATCCAACACATTATGTGTGAAAACCTTTATGCAGAAAATCATAAAATATTTTTGAATGTCTTTAAAGAAGACCTCCACAAATGAAAAATATACCATGGTTATGAGTAAAAGTGCCTAATATTATAAACATGTCAGTTCTACTCAAATTGACCAACAGATCTAATGTATAACCTTTTTCCATTATTGTTGAACTGTTTTTAAAATTTATGTGCAAGAACAAAGGGCCTAGAGTAACTAGCAAATACTTGATAGCAAAAAAATAAGATGTGTGTGAGAGATTTATTAAATAGCAAGTCTACTTATAAATATTAGGCAAGTATGCATTTAACATACACAAAGATAGATAAATATAGGAATAGATAACTAGTTCCCAGAAACAGAGCTTGACATACAAGGGAACTTACATATGACAGAGCTGGTATTTCAGATCAGTGGGGAAAGGTTAAACTATAAGAACTGTGTTGAGACTAAATTTTTAATTTTTCAGAGAGAAACAAATAAGATTGTAGTGTTACCCAAAAAGTACAGAAAATACAAATTCTAATCCACTGAATTGCATAAACAACAAAAACAAACTTCAAAGTTTTTAGAAGAAATCTTAGGAATATTGTACAGCCATGAGGAGAGGAAGGATTTCTCAAATAAGACATAAAAAGTATAGTATAAAGGAGAAACTTGATTAATTCAACTAAATGAAACAAAATAATCTCCTTGCATCAAACAACATTTTGAAGAAATGAAAGCTATGACACTAGGAGGTTTTTGTAATGTATATAACTAGTAAAGGGCTATTATTCAGAATAAATACAAAACTCTTAAAATCAATAAGATAAAATAACACAAAAATGGGAAAGCTATGAGCAGGCAATTTATAGATCAAAAAATCCAAATGATTAGTATACATTAAAAGATAAAATTTTAATCAAAATTGCCTGATATTGGTACAAGAACAAGCATATAGAACAATGGAACACAATAGAGATTCCGGAAGCAAAACCTCAATTTCTCAACCAACTCATCTTTGACGATTACTTTCCTAAGTGTATGCCTTGAAAAACCTTATTTTTATGTGCATCAGGAAGCATGTACAAAACGTGTCATAATAATGTGGTCCTAAGACCAAATATGGGAAATAACCCCAAAGTCCATAGACAGAACCATAGGTCATTTCATTGCAGTGTTTTCATTCCAGGAACTACTAATATACAGCTAAGAATAAGCTCAATCTCCAAAGAATTCATAAGCATAATATAATAAATAACATCATAAATATAATAACACATAAATATATAATAAATATAGTAAGAATTCAACAACAAATAAGCCTAAATAATGTATTATGTGGGAATGCATACATATATGCAATTTATAACTAAAGCAATGTAATGATAAACACACATTTCAGGACAGTGAGTGCCTGTAGTGTAATCATTATCCAGAAGGAGAGAGTGGCAGCCACCAGGGAGGAACATTGCAAGAGCTTCAAAGATTGGCAAGACTCTATTTTTCTTGTGCTAGGTGCTGAGTATAAAGTTATTCATTTTATTATTTCTATTTTTATTTTATTTTTAATTTTTTTGTAGAGACAGGGTCTTGCTTTGTTGCTCAGACTGATCCCAAACTCCTGGCCTAAAGTGCTCCTCCTACCTTAGCCTCCCAAAGTGCTGGGATTATAGGCATGAGCTACTAGTACCTGGCCCTTCTATTTTTAACTTACATGTATGATTTAAGTATTTTTTGAATGTAAGAAAAATCTTATAATAATAACTGAAAAAAGAGTAGGCAAGGCAAAGCAATACTTAGATTCTGGTATGTGTGTGAAATAAATCAATCTCTGGGGCCAGGCATGGTGGCTCATGCCTGTAATCCCAGCACTTTGAGAGATGAAGGCAGGAGGATTGCTTGAGCCCAGTAGTTCAATGTCTTCTTATCAAGATATCGTCTCCACACACACACAAAAAATCAAAAAATTAGCTGGGCATGGTGCACACCTGTAGTCCCAACTATTCGGGAGGCTGAGGCGGAAGGATCACCTGAGACCAGGAGGTTGAGGCTGCAGTGAGCTACGATCATGCCACTGCACTCCAGCCTGGGTGACAGAGTGAGACTCTGACAAAAGAAAAGAAAAAATAAAATAAAATAAAATAAAAAAGATGAAGAGATTTAATCCTGACCGTGACATTTATGCTGAAGTGCAATTGACATAGCAGAGCACCTCTTTCTCTGCTTTTTAATATATGAATGAGAATCAGGGACTCACAATTCAGATGGATGAAGGTGACCCACCTTCTGGCAAAAAGACTTTGAAAGCTTGTGTCTACAATCACCACTATTACAGCTGCCTCCACCACTGCTACCCCCTTCACCACCATCTGATATTATTAATTTGTATTAAATACTTTTATGCTCCTGACATTTTACTAGGTGTTTTATATCATTATTCTCAATTAATCCTCAACTATCTAGTGAGCTAGATATTATTCATCCTTTATAAGATCTGACGGATCAGGGGCTCAGCCACAGTGAATGGCCTAGTCTTATCACTGCTAGTAAATGGCAGTTCATGGGTTCAAATACAAACCTGTTTGTTTCCAAAATGTTACTTTTTAACCTCTACATCACACTGCCTCATTTCAAATATGTCTGTTTTTACTGTCATCCCTTCAGTCACAATAAGGGGTACTGTGGCTTCTCTGAAGCAATATTCTTAGAGATGTTTTAAAGGAGTAACAATAAAAGAAGAAAGTGGTGAATCTGTGACTGATTACTGACAATACTTCTGAGAGGATGGAAGATGAGGCACAGAGAAAAGATGCAGGGCATTCTGAAAGATTGAGGGCGAAAGGGTAGAAACAGAGTAAGACAAATTAAAACCAGGGAAATAGGCAGGGTGGGGGAGAAGGATCAAGAGAATGAACAGAAAATAATAAGACCATCCTAAAGAATTTATTTTTTCTTTTCCCCAGAAGCCTCTTTCCTCACCTTGGAATAGGTGTTTCATCTTTTGAAATGAGTTGGATAAATAAGAAGAAAAGGTTGAAAAGTAATTTCAAGTCCACAGAGCAAACCCTAGGATAGATTGTTTTTCCCTTGAAAGCCTTTCATCCAGAAAGCTTTAAGGTCTCATAGTTTTGGCGATAATTATGGCAGTAATAATAATACTGCCTAGCTGGTGTTTTCCCTTTGGCAGCATATCTATACCAATCAGTTTGTCAATGATAATATCTTCAAGTTCATACACTAATTTGCATGAATCTGTTTGTTAGTCTACAAAAGTGAAGGCTCTTTCATGCCCTTAGACCTTAGCGTATTTGGGGCTGTCTATTTCGGACATTTGTGCTAACGAGGTAATTTTAGGTCAGAACAAAGAAGTTCTTGCTTTGACTTATTATGTATATTTGAATATCTTAGCTGTGCATGTGAATGTATATATCAGAGATATATGTAGAAATTTCTATGGGGTGTGAAAACTCAGATTGTTAGGGTGGAAATGTGACACTTTGTACTCGCAAAAATTCTTTAAAAATAGGGTATTTACCTACTTATTTTAAAAGATAATTTTGGTACTGCTGGTTAGCAGGTAGAGTGGGTGAGAGAACTTTTCCTCCTCTGAATTCTGTGATATGTGTTTTGTCCTGAGACCTATTATTGATATGTTTTTACAGTAATCACTGTACATTATAATTCATTTAATCCTTCTTTTTATTTTAATGACATGTTATGGGAGCTGAGGATGAGAGAGAGGAAGGTGATAGACAGAGTAATGGGAACAGTTCACTCAGCCTCTCCAAAGCATGCCACAGGGCCAGAAAATCCAAGTGCTTATTCAGATCCTTTGCAGGCATGAGAACTTATCCTTGCATGAGAAAGGCAGTGTATATGGACAAGAGGAGCGGCTGTGGAGCAGTGGTCTTAGAGTGAGGAAAGGTCTATGAAACAGGTTTCTTACTTTTCCTTTTAAAAGTTCAAAGTTGTGCCTGTAAAATTAATGAGGAATATATTATGATTGGTTATGTCTATACATGTTCTTGTTTGTTTCCTCAAAAATTTCACAATAAAAAGAGAAATTCCAAACAAGATGATATAGTTATACTATAGTGGCAGGAAAAATTATTGTTAGAACTTCATGATAATGCTTTAATTAATCAATTAATTGATTAATTAATTTTGAGTCGAAGTCTCACTGTTGCCCAGGCGGGAGGGCCGTGGCACACTCACGGCCACCGCAGCCTCAATCTGCTGAGTTCAGGTGATCCTTTCACCTCAGCCTTCCAAGTAGCTGGAACTACAGGCATGTGCCTCCACACCCGGCTAATTTTTCTTGATTTATTGTAGAGATGATGTCTCGCCAAGTTGCCCTGGCTGGTCTGGAACCCCTGGGCTCAGGCAATCCTCTCACCTCGGCCTCCCAAAGTGCTGGGATTATAGGCGTGAGCCAAAGCACCCCTGGTAAAGTTTTTAAAAGGGCTTTATCTCATCTCCAATTTTCAAAAGCCCTCAAGGGGAATATGGTCTCTTTTGCCTTCACAATATTCAAAGAACTCTTGCTTTTATATGAAAACTAGTTCTCTTATTTCTAATGCACTAATTGACCCAATACTCATGAAGCTTTGAAACCATTCTTGGCTTTAAACCTAATTATTATTTCATTGCTGCTGAACACCAATAATATGATAGATATTATTGTGTTAACTCTTCCTAAAAGTTAATAAAAACCATAAAACCTTCTTTGTCATTTTGGTGATTCTGGCAATTAACTTAACCATTAACTACTGTTAAAGTGATTATCACCCTGGGGAATTCCTCGACCTATTGTATGTAAAATTGTCAATTAGAATGCCCATTAGGTGGTAAGCTGCTTAAGAGAAAGTTTCATTTTCACGTAGTAGTAGGTGCTCAATAAATGTTTATTCAATGAAGGAACAAATAAATAAGCTATTTTCATTGGTTTAGCAGAAATGTAGCTTCTGAAAAAATTGATTCCATTCTTATATTTGTCCTTTTGATTGCATTTGGGATTGCATTCATTTAGCTATCATTTTAGAAGACAATTTTTCTAGATTTTTGTAGCTATATAATATTGTAAATCCTATAAATGCTGTACATCCACTAAATAAAGATTAAGACAATAATTTCCAATAATACAAATTTCATTAGGTTTAGGGCACTAATAGGATAAATCTAACAGTGGAAAATCTATAAATTCTGGCTATAAATATAGACTTAGCATCTCTTTCTATGAGCAAACTCCCAACTTTTCATATTATGAACAAATTCAAGTTCTTAGAGAAGATTTAGAGAATTACTGAAAACAATATTGATAATATCCAGGATTTCTAAAGAAATAGTAGGTTAAAACTAAAGCCCAAGTTTGTTGATACTACATCAAACTACTCAGTGGAACTGCAAAAATTAATCCTTTGACTCTAAAGGGAGAGCTTAAGAAAAAGTTAGATATACCAAATTAATAGAACACTAAAAAGGGTGGATTTTGCTATGTGTAAATTATATCAATAGACTAAGAAAAAGACATTTCTATGTCATTTAAAAAAATCATTACTATAGCTCCAGTGAAACCAAAAAACTTGTTATTCTACATGAAGGGGTAATGATAAAATTCAAAATATTTGGGTTAAGATTAAGAACACTGACTGACTTTGAGATCAGACAAATATGGAAAGCTAAAGTTATGTTACTTTGAGCTACATAAACAAACCTATATAAACATCAGCTTATTCACTGATGAAATTTAGAAAGCAGTAGATGTGGTAGGATTATTTGAGAATTTAGCAAGATAATGCATATAACACACTTAACATATATTCCAATATATTTTGAATTACATATTATTTTCTGCTGGAACAATCAACAAAGGTTTCACCAGGGTTAGAAGAAAGGACATTACTAGCAAAAAGTGTAGCATCCCATGAATAAAGGAATAGAGACAGACATGATGTGAAGGACATGTTGTAGTTTAAATTCAGTATTGGATCTTTGAAAGGCAGAAATGGGAGCTACATCTAGAAATGCAAGATATCACCAGATGGTGGATGGTGTTAAATGTTATTTTAAGGAGTTTGGAACTTATTCAATGGATAATAAAAAGCGATTAAACATTTTGGAGTAGTAGAATGACATGATTTAAATTGTACTTTAGGAAGATTAATTTGGCAGCAATCTATAAAGACAAATTAGAGATGAGAATGAGTAGATGTGAGAGGTCCATCTAGAAGAATAATACAGGTGGACTATCTCTTATTCAAATGCTTGGGACTAGAAGAGTTTCTAATTTTAGATTTTTTTCAGATTTTGGAATACTTGCATGTACGTAATGAGATATCTTGAAGATGGGACCCAAGTCTAAATAGAAAATGCATTTATGTTTTATGTACACCTTTTACACATAGAATGAAGGTAATTTTATGCAGTATCTTAAATAATTTTGTGCATGAAACAAAGTTTGTGTTAAGCACTTGCGTGTGAAATTTTCTACTTGTGATGTCATGTCAGTACCCAAAAAGTTTTACATTTTTGAGCATTTCAGATTTTTGGATTAGGAATGCTCAACCTCTATCACAGTGAGGTCTGAAATTAGAATGGTGGTAGTGATGAAAAAACTAATGCTAAAGGTATGAATTTGGAGTATGTCTTGTGGGCAAAATTGATAGTATTTGGCCTTAGAAGTGAATAGTAAGGGGCAAGAGAGAGGAATAAATCAAATCTGTTTAGGAAGTTGACTACCTGGGCATCTTGAAATGTTCCTGAGCTAATAAAGATTATGAGTTCTATTTAATATACTTTGTGTTTGAGATACAAACATGAGAGACATCAACTGGACTTTGTGGGACTTTGCCTGTAAATATAGACCTGAAACTAATGAATGAAGTTGGGATATAGTTTTAGCATTTTTCCAATCTACAGAGATGATTGAAGCAGAGACAGAACTTTGGGAGATTCCTATAGTTAGAAAATGAGAAAAAGCAAATGAGAGAGAACATAATGTTTTCTGAGAAATCAGCTTTAGTAAATCTTTAAGACCTGGAGTCTGATTAATGAAAGTTCAAGAAAGTGAGAGAGAGATGGGACATAATGGTGTGGAGGCAGTAAATAGAGACGTCTCACTCAAAAATAATCACCTTATGGGCCAGGTATGGTGGCTCATGCCTATGATCCCAGAAATTTAGAAGGCCTAGGAGGTGGGAGAATTGTTTCAGGCCAAGAGTTATAAACCAGCCAGGGCAACGTACAAAAAGTTATCCAGGAGTGGCAGTGCATGCCTGTAGTCCCAGCTCCTCGGGAGGCTGAGGTGGAAGCATCTCTTGAGCCCAGGAAATCGAGGCTGCAGTGAGCCCTGGTTGTGCCATTGCATGCCAGCCTGGGCAAGAGAGTGAGACTCCAACTCAAAATAATAAGAATCATTTCACTCTCTTGGCTTCTGTACTTCTGTGTCCTCCAAGTAATCCCACGTTTCTAAACGCAGAGATTTGACCACTAAGCCACTGGCTTTCCTCAGTCATTATTCTAGGTAATCTCCCCGCAATATCCTACTTTATTGACCTCTTGAAAATCTTCAACTAATAGTCTTCTGCATAATTAAAACACAAATTTTTGTTTCTACTTATCTCTTTCCTGAGGTCTAGACTACCATTTCTAACCATCTACACAGTCATCATCACATGCCTATATACCTGATATTCAAACTCAACACACCTCTTTCCAAAGCAACTTCCTTCCATGGTTTCACAATTTTACTATTCTCCTAGTCACTATGGGTGGAAACCACACATGAAATTTTGATTTTCCCCTCTCTTTTATGCTAATTAGTAGTACAGGGCCGGGCTCGGTGGCTTAGCGTGTAATCCCAGCACTTTAGGAGGCCGAAGCGAGTGGATTGCCTGAGCCCGCGGGTTCGAGACCAGCCCAGGCAACTTGGCGAGACTTCATCTCTACAATAAAACAAAAATTAGTCAGGAGTGTTAGTGCGCACCTGTAGCTCCAGCTACTTGGAAGGCTGAGGCGGAAGGATCATGAGAGCCCAGCAGATCGGTGGCAAGGTGGCCATGAGTGTGTCACTGCACTCCAGCCTGGGAAACAGAGTGAGACTCCAACTCAAAAAAAAAAAAAAATAGTAGTACATTCTGTATCTTCTGTCACAATGCTTAACATTCTTCTCCATTTTTTGGATGACACTCTAGGAGGCAATTAAAGTCTCCCCTAAACTGCATTCCTGTCCCTCCCATTTTAATCTGTTTTATTTGTGGCTGTCATATGAATCTCCTTAAAGATAATTTTGGTAATGTCAATTTTCAGTGGCTTCTCACTGTCTACTTAATTAAGAGCAAATTTGTAAGCCTTTCAATAAATACTCTCCACAAAGTGTTTCCAGTTAGTCCAGGGAATAAACACTCCTTTATTGGAGTATCAAGCAATTAAGTGCACAAAGACAAGATTAGGAAAGATGAAAAAACAGTAAAAGGCAGAAACTGGTTTAGCAACTGCAAAACCAAGTCAACTAATTTTATTGTATTTATTTATTTTTGGTTAGAAGTGGTAGGCTAGACCTCAGGAAAGAGATAAGTAGAAACAAAAATTTGTGTTTTAATTATGCAGAAGACCCAGGTTGGAGTGCAGTGGCATGCTCACAGCCACCACAGCCTTAACCTGCTGGGCTCAGGCGATCCTTCCGCCTCAGCCTTCCAAGTAGCTGGAACAGGTGCACGCCACCACACCTGGCTAATTTTTTTGATTTATTGCAGAGAAGAGATCTCACCAAGTTGCCCAGGCTGGAATCGAACCCCTGGACTCAGGCAATCCTCTCACCTCAGCCTCCCAAAGTGCTGAAATTACAGGCTTGAGTCACCGCACCTTGGCCAGTCAACTAATTTTATTGGAGACATAATATATACATGACTATGTGTATACCAATCTTAATCAAAAGTGGCTGAGCACAAACAAGAAACAAGAAAGGTCATCACCGTTGAAGGGATTTCTATATGTTTGAATAAAAAGAGTTCAGGAGCAATTTTAAAAAGATGATTTCTAAGTGGTGGTATAGGATAATATTATTCAATCCTATCTGGTTAGGATTCATAGTGAGTATTTCATCAAATATCAGACATTATCTTTTAAGATAGAAAAATTGGAGAATGTTCTTAGGAGAAGCATAATGTTGAGTGAAGAAAACTGAATCTATTTCACATTACACAAAATATTATTGAAAAGATAGATATTTGGCCTGAAAATGAAAAGATTTGGCATGACCTGAGATGCCTTTTAAGTATAGTAAGAATGATCAAGAAGAAAGATATTTTAACATATTCAGTATGACATAGACTAGCACACTAGGAACAGAGAATGAAAAGAACATAGATTTATGCTCCACATAGAAAAGAAAATTCACATAGTTGGTGCTGTCGAAAGATGGATGAGGTTGCGTCAGGAAACAGTGAGTTTTCTGTCATCATAGGTTTAAAATTTATTCTGAGTAACAACTGAGAAGAAATATTATAGAGTTAATTCAAGCGTCAAGGGTGGATATTGAACCACATGATCTTTAGAGTGTTTTTGAAATTATGGTATCTGGGATTCTAGTTTTTTAAAGCAGATTTGGCCCAATCCCTTTAAATTTACCATAGGTTCCTGCCAGTGCCAGACATGACCACTCACTATCACTTGTGTTTCTACACCTTCCTGACTCAATGTCCTTTGCTCCGATTTTGTCCTTCTCCTGAAATCCTTCTTTGCCTCAAATACTCTACTAGCTGGTATTGTATTTACTCTTGAAGGTCCAACCTAAATAAATGACTCTTTCTTTCTAAATGTCTTCCAACTTACATAGGTCCTCCTTATTGCCTAAACTAGGTATGATATTTGTTAAATGACAGGGCAGAAATGAATATGACAGAACATTGGGGAAAATTTACAGTATTTTCTTCTCTCTTTTTTTGTCTTCCAAGTTTAAATGTGAAGTGTTGACTGGGGTAAGTTTCAGTGGTCCTGTTCTGAAGGAAGGAAAGAAGACCAAACTAAAATAAAATGAAGACACAGTTTTTATGGCCTTGAAGAGTTGAATAAATTAAATTTACCCTAGGTTATTTAAAAAGTTGGCAGATGTTATGACAGACCCAATAGCTATTACTTTTGAGTAGTTACTGAGGTGAAATCCCCAAGGAAATAGCTCTGGGAGTTGGGAGGAATTTAAAGGGGCACAGTCTTCTTTCTCAAGGCAAGAAGGTTTTAGCTATTTCCTTCTCATAGTAGAGGCAAAAGCTATGCCCTCTATAAAAGACAAAAGTAAAGGACTACTTTGGTAATACATGGATCTAATTAACATTGGTTTCCAGTAAGAAGACATAATAGATTAAAATAATACTATAACATTTACACGGTTTTTCACATACAATATATTATTTGATAATCACAACAATAAGAGAAGGCAGACATTATAATCCCCATTTACAGATAAAGAAAGTCAAGGCCAAGGAAGTTAAGTGACTTGTCCTCTATCACCAAGATCTTTAACATTCTAATACAGTAGTCTTCCTGTCATATCAAAAACAATTCATTCGTTAGTTACTATGAATTTTAGAATAACAACAGTGCCACACAATAAATTTTGTTTCTTTTATGATAGTGACAAATCACAAGGAGAAAACAAACTTAGAAATGCATTATTAACAGTATTCCTACTAAATAAACAAACTCTTTCCCTTGGGGATTACTTACAAGGTAACAAAGAGATCCCTTCCCATTTCACAGATGGGAGACTGAAAAAGAGTCAGTGAAAAAAAAAAGTGAGAGTAGTCAGAAAGGAAAAAAAAATAAAAGGAAATAGGGCAGTCTATCAACTTTTGGCCTCCTAGCAATGGCTGTTGAATACTATCATGATAAAAGGAGAATTAAGATGATGTCAAGACCATTCGATTTTGCAATTAGAAAGAGACTGGCGATAGCCAACTTGAAAGCAAAGAAGGTGAGTAAGAAGATGAAGTAAAATGTTTTGAGGAATTTGGCACCAAAGGAATAAGAAATTCATTTATTGGTAGAGTGGGAAACATTGTAAAGTAGGGGAAAAAAATCAATAAAACTCAGTTTTTTGCATTTAAGGCAGAGAGCTAAGCATGAATAGAAAGATACTGAAAAGGCAAAAGCCAATATCTGAGAGCTGAAGGCATATTTAACCCTTTACCCATTAAAAAAAAGAAAGTGCAGCTCGCTGCCATGTTGATTTAATTTTACATGATCATGCTCTTTGAGGTTGAAGCAAATCTGACTGGCTTTCAATATGAAAATAAAATATAAAAACTTTCTTGGAGTTATTTCTAAACAGAACGTATCCCTAATCCTAACAAGAATTAAAAAAAAATAAAAAGAATTCCATAATAATAAGTAATTTTTTTTCTTAAATCTCAGAGTAAACGCTGCAGCCACAAGCACCACCAATGAATATCTTCGGGTTGAATGGAGAAAGGGTTAAAAGAAAAAAGAGCCCACAGATGGAGAGATTAGACACGAGGAAGAAGGGCAAAGAGGAGAGAGGGAGAAAAGAAAAGACTAGGTTGGTCAGACGGGAGATCCTTCAACCATTCTAGAACAATGGTTAGCATCCACTACTCTGTTTTAGGAGGAATAGTTTAAAGAAGATAAAAGGAAATGAAAATGCTGATGGCTAAGGGCTCTAACTTATATGGCAGAAAAACATGAGAAGAACAAGTATTTTGTTGGATTTAGAAGTTTGAAGAGAATGACACATTCTTTTCATATTCATTATGAAATATATATGAGATATTCACAAAGAGCTATATAAGTACTGCTTAGCAGCAGGATTCAGTTGATATTAGAAAGTACAGCTTTTATTATTCTATGATTTTTTTCTTTATAAGTACCTTTGGGCCCAGGAACATAAACAGAAATTAGACAGTGGCTATTATCCAGATTAGAGGCTTAGAACACGGTTTCTTGATATAACCTTGGAATGAGCTTCCAAGGGAGATTGATGAATCTCTATTCCCTAAAGTCCCCAAGAATAGAATAAATAATAAAGTCCCTTTGAGTATTATGATTCCATGAATAATAATTTTGATCATCATAATCAGGTTTCTCTCCTCTAAGTAAATAAAGAGCAGAGATTATTCCTTCTAATCATTGTGCATCCTCCATTGGTCCAAATACTCATCTCTGCATACAGTAGTTGCTTAATAAATGTTTGCTAATTTTAAATGCAAATAGGTTTTGGAGAGACTGGGATACCTTTAGTGAGGCTGACAATTTTTCTACTTAAAGATGCCTTTTAGTCATTAGCATATTTTCTTATGTGGTCTATTAAGTTAAATTCATATACTACTTTTTGGCTCTAAAGCCAGCTTGTATTTGAACTACCAGTAAGATTCAGTACCTACAATTCACTGTACTTTTTTAAGTTAAGCTTTTCATAGAAAATATATAAGATACCCCATTACACTCCAAGAGTTTATCTAAGAGAATTGGGAGAGGTTTTGACATACTGCAAAATAGTCTTTCAAGTTTTCAGACTATTAATCTTTTGCCTATTCATTTCCCTCTTAAGAAATGATCACTTCGTTTAAATTGTAGATTTTTTAAATCATTTAGAGAGCTCCATAAAAATATTTAAAACATAGATTATAAGTTGTTTTTTGTTAAATGTAGCTGTTGAAGTTCTTATAATTTTGACATTTTCCTTAGAACTTCAAAATAGATAATATTTTGCAACTTCTCAATCTTTTTTATATAAAGGAAAAATAACCCTATACTGATCTCTCAATTTGGAGTTTGCCTTTCTATTAATGCAGAAAAAAACTAGTCGCAATTTCTACTTTGAGACTGCAGATAGGAGTAAATATTTCTATGTTTATTTTCACACATTCCCTTTTATTCTGGATTTATAAAAGCATAATGGAAAATAATGAAATATAACAAGTTGGCTGCCCATTTGGGAATTCTTAGATACCTTGAATAATTATTGAGATCTTTGGGTTATTATCTGTACAAAGCCTTTTGAGGTTCATCTACCTCTATTTTCCATTTAAAGGAGACCTCAGTCCTGTGACTTCAGAAAGGACAAGCCCCAAGGTCCCAGCTGTGTTCCCCTTTTATCTCCTAATCTGAGTCATCTCACTCACCTCCTAAGGCCATATATCTTTTGCTGTTCTCTGTTGCATGAAGTGGCCTTTATGCTTCAGAAAATTTAAAGGTCATTTTCCTTTCTTTGAAACCTCACTACGTTTTGTTACTTACAGTGTCAGTTTCAGTAAAAGAAAACAGAGGGGTGAATTGTCATTTCACTGGTGATAACCAGAGCTTTGGGGAGTACTTCCAATGGTTGTTTTCACTCCTGGGTCACAATGACAGTATCTCAGACTGAGTTCTCTTCCCATTTAAACTTCATAAACTATAACCCAACAATAGCATGGTACTCCTGGTGTGAAATGAATGTTATTTCATAAGAAATTGCTGCATCATAGCAAATACACTTCAAAAGAAAAAAAAGGAAGTAAGCTCAATGATCAATCAGAATAAGAATTAGGATAGAGTTAAAAGGTCCTGCCCTCCAAAGCTGACTTCTCAGAAAGATGTCAGGAAACTAATATCCACTACAGGTTTATAGTAAAATTCTTTCCAAGGCGGATCATTAGATATTCATGTAAAGTTTGGCCCTTTGCAAAAAAAAGAAAGCAACAGGTGCTATGTTATAAATTCCTTTTTGTTTGTTTGTGTTGAGCTTCTGTTTTTTCCACTGTTGACAGTATGATCTTATTAAAAATTGCGTCTTTTCTAAAGCTACAAAATACATTTTCCAATCCTCTTAACCCTGTAGTTTTTTTGTAGAGTTGCACTCTGATCCATTATTTTATAATCATATTACATACCTGAATGCTGCCTTTCATCCATTTTCTGACATCAGCAGATTACTAGTCGCATGAAATGAATACTGATCGGATGTGGACTGTATCTACTTGCCATTAATTCTGATTGGCTAGCTGCTCAGAAGCATGAAGGTCACTTGCTAAATTGTTTTGTGCTTTTCAATATTGTCCCATGTTCACTTGCAGACCAGATTTCTGAAAGCATTACTTAACAACAACAATAACAACAACAAAACAACAAGCAAATCCGCACATCAAAATTCTAACAGCCCTGTTTCCTTCCAAACTTGAAGGCAGAACTCCAGCCATGAAAATTGCATTATTCTTTTATGACACCTTCCTTTGAATGGTCTCATAAGAAAGCTTCCGCATAGATACCTAAAGAAGCCATGTGTGATGAGGTGTCTAACAGTAAAGATGACAGAGTCACTAACCATGGGAAAGTGTAAATTGGAGGTCAAAGTGTACCCACCTTAATCACTTGCATGGGTCTTGGTCAAAATCTTTTTCTTTAGAGAAGATAGACAATTTGAAGACATCAAGGCATCCACATTTTATTTATCTTTGAAAGAGATAGGAGCTATAGAAGAAAATGTAATCATTATTATCAATCCATTACATAGATAGAGAAGCAATAGAGTTGAGATATCTTAAGGCTTTCATCAACTGTTATTGATGAATGAGAGTTATGCAACTGATGAATGTTTGAGGGTGAATTGTGCATAAAGGAGATATTTACAGGCAGAAAGTCAGAGATGGGCAGCAATTGCAAGAAAAACAGATAGCATGACTCCTGTTCAAGAGATGTTTACCAAGTTCTCTAACTTCCTGGTTTAGTAACTGAGTTTCCAAATCATCTGGATGCCTATTATTAGCCCACACTGACTCTGAATTTTGTCATATAAGACAGAGGTTCCTGGCAGGGTCTTGTGGCTCACAGCTGTAATCCCAGAACTTTGGGAGGGTGAGATGGGAGGATCACATGGGGTCAAGAGTTCAAGACCAACCTGAGCACATAGTGAGCTCCCATCTCTACAACATAAAGTATACGTAAAATAAAAAATAAAAAAGGAAAAAGAGATTCTTTATTTAAATATTTATTTTAAATAAAGGGGAGGGAAATCCTTCAAATTGCCCATTATTCTTCTGGTACAGAAATGAGAAATGAGATCTAAGAGGATCTCAGTGAATTCCCATTTTCCACACTCTTTGACTAGTTTCTTGGTTTTTACAACCTTTTCCTCTGTTCCTTTTTCTCCCTGTATTATATGTATCTTTGCTCTTCTTTCACCCTCTGAGCCTCCATCCCCCATTCCTCCAGCCTTTCCAATTACCAGCAGTGCTGATTGTTTTTCTCCTCTTTCTCTTTTTATCTCCCTCACTGTCTCAGCCTGAGCTTTTCAGGTATCTGAGGTTTTTTATTTTTAACCGCTTCCTCATTCTCTGTTTATCTGCCTGTCACTGTCTTTGCTTGCCTCAGCCTCCTCCCATGGGCACATCGTTATCTCCTTTCTCTGTCTTAACCAATCATTGCCCATGGAGACTATTTACAAAAAAAAAAAAGTATGAATAGCTTGCCAGAGAGGTCAGTTGAGATTCTATTTAAAAGTAATGTTATTGACAACCGAACTTTTCTGGATCGCACTACTTTCGTGCCGTCCCTGCCAACACCAAAATACAACAAAAATCAAACTCATACTAAAAACCTGGCTTTATGAGACACAAAAGAGAAAACGACAATGGGTCACCTGGGTCACTACAGGAAAATACAAATGTCCAAGGTAGCATTTAGCAGTGCCAATTAATAAATTAATGACTAAATTACGAAGCACAGTCTGTTCTTAGGTTTTGTGTTCTTCTGTATTAAAATTTCTGTTATTCAGTCAATGAATCAACAACTGCTCACAGAGAGGAATGCCTGTAAGAAGGTCTTCCAGGAGAAGCAGTTAACATCTAGTCAAATAAAGAGCCATACAGAGGGAAGGGCAGAACACACAAGAGGACAGTACTTAGTAGAAATGGCAGGTTGGGTGTGGTGGCTCATGCCTGTAATCCCAGCACTTTGGGAGGCCGAGGTGGGAGGATCACTTGAATCCAGGAGTTCTAAACCAGCCTGGGCAACATAGTGAGACCCCATCTCTACAAGATAAATAAATAAACAAATAAATATAAACTGCAAATTATTAAGAGAATTAGGTATGGCTTCCTACACTGGGGGCCTTTAGTGAAAAGCAAAAGATGCATCTCCAAAAATAAGCAAAGGCCAAACCACAGAGTTCTCTATGATGGCCCAAAAGTGGCAATGATAATGTAAAGAAAATGCAAAACTACTGATACCTTTTGAACAGAAATGACAGATGGAAATTGTATATTATAGAGCAATCATTTGACAGCAATGTGGAAAATAAACTGGAGGAATACTGTGCAGAAGGTAGAGAGACTTATTAGCAGGCTCTTGCAATATTCTAAACAAGATATTCTAAGAAGGTAAGAAAAAGTAGAGAAATAAAAACAGTTCAAGAGATATTTGAATAGCAAGCTCAGAGATAAACTGGGTTTGGGGAGCAGGTAGAAGAGTTTGGGATGACAGCCACACTTCTGGCTTGTCTGAATGGGGGTGGAATTTACAAAGAAAAAAAAAATTAGGAATAAAAGTGGGCATGAATGTGAAACATGATGAATTCTCTTTGTACATATTGAGTTCAAGTTTATTTTGGGAAATATTAATGGAGGGTTTCATCAGAGAGTTATAGATATATAGTCCTAAAACTCAGGATATAGATCTGAGCTGGATATATGCTTAAATTAGATCATCCAATGAGAACAGATATAACATAAAGAATCAGTAATTTTCATCCATTTTAGTTGTTAAACATTTTTTGAGGGTCTACTATAGGTACATGTTGATTAGGGAATTTGGCAACATGGTGAGATTAGAAAGAAGGAATGATCCTTGTCAATTCATTCACATATTTACTTCTACATTTAATAAATGCTTATTATATTACTAAAGATGAATTAATATCCTAATTAGTGAATAGTCTTACTATTATTGAGTGTTAATTAATACTAAGAATCTAGTAAATTAGGAAGTAAGATTGATAAAGTCTCAAAGTGGTAATGGAAAGTAATCTCTAGTGTAGCTTCTTTGAGGAGTGCATGCAGTAGTGCAGGAGATATAATTCATTGTAAAACATGTTATAGTAAAGGTATGTACACATTGCAATGGTAGCATGAAAGAAGGAGGGGCAGGAGGGTTTCATACAGGTTTGAGGAGAAGGCATGTACTCCTAGGTAAAGAGATTGGCATGTATAAAACACAGAGATGTAAAAGTGCTTATTATATTTCATAGACAGTGAGTAGTATTGTGATTAAAGCTCAGAGTATATATGAAGTATAATTGGAAATGAAGCTGGAAATACTGATTAGGGTCAGATTATAGAGGCCTTATGGGCAAGAGTAAGAAAAGTAACTTTATCTTGAAGGCACCAGAGCCAAAAAGTTTTCATGAGTAGACTGATGTGCTGAAACATGTATTTTATCAAGGAATTCTGGTCACTTTAGGGAGGAAGGATTGTTTATAAGAAAGCCTGGAAATAAGAAATATATTGAATAATTTAATATTTACTGTGACAGTTATTATTAAATATCTTAGTTAATAAAAAATTAGTACCAGGAGTAGAGAGCTGCTGTAACAAAATATAAAATGTGATATTGGCTTAGTGGTTCATTGGTGAGCAAACTGAAAGGTTGGTGGCTAGTTAAAGACTAGGCATTTGACCTATCACAAGCAGCAGCAAAATATTTGGTTAAAAAAAAAATCTGTCACCTCTGTTAACTTGTGAGGTAGGCTACATGCTTAGCTGGGTGAACAGGTTGAAAAAAAAGTTAAAAACATTGTGTTTTCTACTACTGGCTGCTTGTGGTGAGCAGCCTCAAAGAACGTCCCCAGTAATTCTCATTTCTTGGTATTTATACCTCGTAACCATGTTGTCCCTGGGAATCACATAGTAGATCACTTCCAAGATTAAATTATAAAACACTATGGCTTCAGTTTTGGTGTTGTCTTGCTCTCTCACTGTCTTTCACTCTTTTTGGATCCTTCATATCTGAGGAAGCCCTGTCACGAACAGCTTTGCTATTGAAAGGTCCTCATGGTGAGAAACTGAAAACTAGTGCCTAATATCTACAACTATGTAGGTGAACTTGAAAGTAGATTCTCTGCTCTACTCAGGTTTTCAGAGACTGTAGCTGCAACTGACAGCTTGGCCACAATCCCATGAGAGACTCTGAGATGGGACCACCCAGCTAACTTTTTCCTGACTTCTCAGCCCACAGAAACAGTGAGATAATAAATGTTTGTTGTTTTAAACTGCTAATTTTGTAACTAATATGGCTGTCTTTAGAAGAGATGAAAAGGAGAGAATCACCAAGTTTGCAAGAAAAAACAAAAGAAAATAGAGTCCAGAAATGTAGGATTAAGAGGGGTTTAAAAAGCCAACTGCTTCTTGATCACAAATGGTGAGATATGGGATTTTAAAAGACTTAGAATGACAAAGTGCCAATAAAATATTTTCATTGATTAAAGAAACTTAAGAGTTAAGATTATATTAAGGATGGGTCTCAGGGTAGCTACCATCAAGTTGGTTGGAGAGGTGATGTAGAGGTTAGAAGTCAAATGAAATAAAACATGCTTAGAATTATTTCCAGAAGAACACTGACATAGTTATTAGCACATGTTGTTGATTACCACAGACAAATAGATCAGAAGCTTACAAAGATGATGAGGGAATTATCACCAAACAAGTCATAAGCCCAGACTAAAAAAGCTAGAATTAATGGGGGAAAACAATAATATTTTATCTGAATTTAATTGAGAAACTAACTGAGGATATAGGTTTTATATCCCTAGGCCACCATGAGAAGAAGGCGAACTGAAAATTTTGTGCAGCCTCTAAGAAGAGCATATTTCCAAATACCTACTTCAGATGTGATCATGAAAATAGTAGGTGAGTGATAAACCCAAATCCCAGAGGGCAGATCTAGGAGTCAGTGAAAAACAAAAGTGGGCGAGGACACAAAATCAAAGGCTCAACAATCACCTCTCACCACCAGGGTGGAGGAGAGAGCTTTTACAACACCCAGTGGAATATTGGAACTGCTTTGGACCAACGACGGCTGTCTACCTCCCATTGATTCCTTTTCCCAGTGAAAGAGTGTATTGAAATTATACCATCTCCATTCCATTACTGTATGCTAGGTATATATGTGATGTAGAGGAGGGAGACAGACAACTACTTATCCTTTTATTTTCTTATTTGCTGGACCAAGAGGAATAATACCTGGACCTTATGGGTGAGGCTGTGTATTTCAGGTAAGGCTGTGGAATTGGAGGTGCATGCAGTTACTGGGCTTTCTCCCTTAGGGAGAAGGTGGTGTTATTCTGTGTGAAAGAAGTATTAGCTCTCTGGAGGCCAAAGGGCTGACTGCAGCAGAAAAAATGTTTTGGATTTACTACATCTCATTTCACTTTTTTCTTTCTAAGCACAAACAAGATCACATTTCTGAGCCTCCCCTGTGGTAGGTAGGGCTTCATAAGAGTGAGTTCCAGTCAATGAGTTGTGAGTAAAAGTGAAGTGTGTTTCTTCTGGCTGAGGTAGTTATGAGCTAGAGACCTCCCTGTTCCCTCCCTCTTTCCCCATCACAATGACCTTGGAGGTCATGTTTTTCTGATGGTAGAGCTACAAAGTAGAGAAGAATGATACACATAGGACTGTAATGTGAAGGAGGAATACATTTTTATTGTGTTAAACAATATATGCTTAACATTGAGATTTCAGTGACTACAGTGGCAGCTAGGATTAATTATCCTGATTGATTTAAATTTTCTTCCCTTCACTTCCATGTCATATAAAAACAGCAAAAACTTCTACTAAATAAGTAACATTCTTTGGCAAAAACAAAAATAAGTGGGACTTAATTAAACTAAAAAGTTTCTGCTCAGCAAAAGAAATAATCAACAGAGTAAATTGGCAACCCACATAATGGGAGAAGTTATTCACAAACTTTACATGTGACAAAGAACTAGTATCATAATCTACAAAGAATTCAAACCAATCAGCAAAAGAAAGGTGAGTAACCCCATTAAAAAGTGGGCAAAAAGCCGGGCTCGGTGGCTCAGCCTGTAATCTTGCATATTGGGAGGCTGAGGTGAGTGGATTGCCTGAGCCCGCGGGTTCGAGACCCGCCTGGGCAACTTGGTGAGACCTCATCTCTACAATAAATCAAAAACTAGC
>CAUYQG010202733.1:0-22521 GCA_963574415.1 Tarsius wallacei | reverse complement strand
GGATTGCCTGAGCCCGCGGGTTCGAGACCCACCTGGGCAACTTGGTGAGACCTCATCTCTACAATAAATCAAAAAATTAGCCGGGCGTGGTAGCGCGCGCCTGTAATTCCAGCTACTCGGAAGGCTGAAGCGGAAGGATCGCTGGAGCCCAGCCGGTCAAGGCTGCGGTGGCCAGGAGCAGCCACTGCACTCCAGTCTGAGCGAAAGAGTGAGACTCCAACTCAAAAAAAAAAAAAAAAATACTGAGGTTCAGAAAGATCAGATTGACCTGTTCAAGTTTAATGTGAGTATCATTATCAGCTTACAAAACCTGACTTTCTTGTCAGGAATCTGCTATGAACAAAGACAATAAACTGGGAGAAATAGATTTTTCAATATTGGCATTTGTTTGGTTTGTTAGACATTAGTAGCAGCTGTTACTATCGTCATCTTTAGAAGTCACATGTAACTCAGGCTAGTTAGTCTAATGGGTTATTATTTACCAAAATCAAGACTGGATTCTAATTCTAGGTCAGTATAACTGCCTGAGAGTTGGAGCTCAAGAAAAACATTTTAAATTAAAAAGTAAATCTTTAAAAACTGTCTTTTGGGTAACTTATTTATGAGGTGGTTCTTATAACAGTCTTCACACACAGATGAGTAAAAGCGATATTATGTAAGATTTATATAAAGGAAGACAGACTTCTGGACAGACAAACGACAAAAATCATGAAAAATGTATATAATATTACAGAACAATAAAGAATATGTGGATATTAATTTAAGTCAAGGTATGTAGTAAGCATCAAGTATAGTAAATTTCTAATAAATGTAGTTCTATTAGTTTAGGCAGTATTATAAAATTAACTACTATCTATTTTAATGAATGTATGAACCAAGGAACCACACACCAACAGAAGGTGATTTGGGATGAATATCTAACCAGTACAAGTAGACAGCAAGATATGTGAGTAAAAAGCATGTAGCAAGCAGCAAAATATAGTAATTATGAATGTAGAGATAGTCATAATATATGTAGACAAATGTTTCAATAAAAACTGGCACATGGTACTGCAGAAAAAAAACCAAAAACTGGCACAGTAGAGGGCAAGACTGTAGGTATAACAGAGATCCACTCTACTTTAATCTCCAAATATTACCCAGCAAGTGACAGATAGTAATCATAGTGAGAATGGATATTTAAGATAACATAGCCTGATAAGCAGAAAGGAATATTTAAAAGGCATCCTGAAATTTTCTTATATTTATCATCAAAACCTAGATATAATCATCTTTAACATTCAGGAAAATGTCATTCCCAAAGTGTAAATAAATAAATAAATAAATTATTGCTGGAATTCATTAAACAACCCAAATAAATCCAGAACATTGTTTTGGATACAAGTGGAATTAGAGATGTGACTTTTTATTCTTAGGTAGGTATTTCTTTTTATTCTTAGTCTAAAAACAGTTATTGGTTAATTGGTATGAACACTGTTTTAGGAATGCAATTATTGTAAAGATGAAAATCAACATTTACTTTAAATCTGCTTTCCATGAAAGGAATTTGTTCTTCTGATGAGAGTTAATAGTTAATCTTTTAACTTATTTTTAAAAGATTTAATAATTGGTAATAGAGGAAACATTTATGTAGTTTTAAAATTGGAAGAAATAAAGCATTTGAAATTTATTTTCCAAGCCATCTACATAACCATCTCTATTAGTTTGTGGTTTAGAGAAAGTATCATTTCCAAAACATATTTCTAATAAATTTATAATCAAAAAGGGTCCAGTGTCATGCTCACTTTGGCGGGGCATATTCTAAATTTGGGACAATACAGAAAAGATTAGAAGGGCCCCTGGGCAAGGATGATATGCAAATTAGTGAAGTGTTTCATATTATTAAAAAATAATGACTGGGCAACCCCCCTGGATCCCCTCCCACTGTGGGAGCTTTTCTGTCCTCTCAATAAATACTGCTTTAAAAAATAATAATGATAATAATAATAACAATAACTGTCAATTGTCTTCTGTGTTCAGACAGGCAATAGAAAAGGGCCAAACAGCTGAAGATAACTTTTCTGATAGGCTGCAGCTCCTAATGTTACTCTATTCTGGTCTTAGTTTCCTTCTCAGTCCATTAATCTAAGCATCTGCAAAAACAAGTGTCATTTTTCTTCCTCCGATTAGGTTTTCACTCATTGCTGTTTCTACATTAAAATATTTGGTTCTCTTCAACATTCTATCCCAAATGACCTCTTTTTTCTTTAAAAACATCTCTGTCTCATTCTTATATTCTTATTTCCCTCATTTTGTATTTTCTCCCGTATGTCAGTTCTTGTTGGCCGGTGCTTAATGAAACTGTGCCAAACTTCCTTAACCCAGAATATAGACCACCTTATAACCAAGTGCTCTCTATTCTTGCCCATTATTTTCTTTTTTTACCTGTTTAAATGGAAAGTGCCAAAACATGGAAGTATGACATTTTGAACATAACTAAGTTTTAAATACAAAATATTAATTGAAGGAGAATATAACCAATTAAACATCTTGGAATGCATTGCAAGTTTTCTACATCACCTAGGTTTTCTCTGTTTCTCTTGAAACCCTCTTCAAAAGTCTGTGATTTTATTGTTTATATGTATGTCCCATAAAACTTAAGGTTAGAAAAGAAGGGGATTAAAGTCCAGTTGCTTGACTACCCCCCAGCTTGAGGGGCTCTCCACTGTAATAAGGGGCTCTTCTAAGGGGCAGAGATTTTCCCAGGATCAGGAGTTTTTCATCAGGTACCAGACTTTTCCCCAGGTTCAGGAGCTATTCATTAGGAACCGTGTTCTCCTTCATGTTCAGGGCTACTTTTCAGGTGCAAGGGCTTCTCTTAAACAGAGGCATTTTCCCTCAGCTGTAGTAGCTCCCTATCACATTCAGTACCCTTACTCAAGTGCAGGACTCTTCTCACGTGTAGGGCTTTGCCTGGGGTTTAAGGCTCTCCCTCAGGTGCAGGGACCTACCTTGCTCAGCTAGCAGAACTTTCCCACAGATGTAGGAGCTCCCGCTCCAGATCACTTCAATTGGGTCGTGGGTTCTCTTTCAATATTAGGACCCTTCATTGAGCAGTGGGCTCTTTCTCAGTTGCAGGGATCTCCCTCAGGTGCAGGATTCTCCCTCATATGCTGGGTTCTACCTCAGGTACAGTGGCTATTCCTAAAATTTAGCACTCTTCCTCAGGTCATTGTTCTCTCTCAGTTGCAGGAGATCTGTCTTAAGTGCAGCAACACTTCCTCAAGTTTATGGACTCTCCCTTAGGTGCAAGCCTCTTCCTTTAGTGTGGGGCTTTCCAGCAGGTGCAGCTGGGGCTCTTCCCTAGGTGCACAATTCTCCCTCTGGGGCATGGCTCTCCTTCATGTGCGAGACTCTCCCACATGTTCAAAATTTGTCCTAAGAAGCCAGGTTCTTCCTTATAAGCAGGGTGGCTCCCTCAGGTGATGGCAGTCTCATTCTTGTGCTGGGGCATTTCTATGGGTGCAGGACTCTACCCCATGTGAAGGACTTTTGCAGCTCAGGGACTCTTCATGAGGAATAGGGTTCTTACCCGTAGGCTTTCCCTAGGGTACAGAGCTCTTTATGAGAGGGTGGGCTCTACCTCAGGTGCCAGGTTATTCCTTATTTGCAGGACTCTTTTTTGTTTTAGGGCCTCTTCATCATGGTCTGTGCTCTCTGTCAGGTGCAGGTTCTCTCCTTATGGTGCCAGGCTCTTCCTCAGTTTCAGATGTCTCCCTTGGGTGTAGGACTACATCCTTATGTATTGGACCTCTCCCTCAGGTGTTGGAGCTCTTTCTCAGGTTTACTATTCTTACTCAGGTTCTGGGCTCTCTCTCATGTGCAGGGGCTCTCTTTTAAGTTCAGGTTGTCCCTCGGTGCAGGATTCATATTCAGGTGTGGGACTTTTCCTCAGGTTCAGGGCCCACAGCTGTAGGGGCTCTCTCTCAGGTTCAGATCTCTCCCTTGAAGTTCAGGGGCCTTTTATCAAGTGTGGGGACTCTCCCATAGGGGCAGGGACTCCTCTTCAGGTGCAGATGCTTTCTCTCAAGTTTAGTCTCTTACTCTCATGCTCTTTCTGTTGTGCAGAGGTTCTCAAGCTCTTTCTGTTGTGCAGAGGTTCTTAATCCGGTGCAGGGCCCTTTCTCAATTGCAGGGGTCTCTTAGGTACAGGGAGCCTTCATCAAGTGTAGAGACTATAAGTTACAGAAAATTTCCCTCACCTGCAAGGTTCTTTCTTCAATGAAGAGACTCTTTATGAGGTGTGGGAGATCGCCTTCAGTTGCTGGAGCTCACCCTCAGATGCAGGGATTCTTCATCTGCTACTGGGCTCCATCTCAAGTTTAGGGGTTCTTCCTCAGATACCCAACCTCCCTCAAGTGAAGGGGCTCTTGCCTGTTCTGGTCTCTTTCAAGTGCAGGACTCTTCTCACGTGTAGGGCTTTGCCTGGGGTTTAAGGCTCTCCCTCAGGTGCAGGGACCTAAATTCCTAAATTTTAGGAATAGCCACTGTACCCTAGGTACTGGATCCACCCTCAGTTGTAGGGGATCTTTTTCTAAGGTGCAAGGCTCTCCCTCAGGTCCAGATATTTTACTCAGGTGCAGGGATCTTTCATTTGCAGAGTCTTTCTGGTTCAGTGGTTCTTCCTCAGATGTGGGAACATCTTCTTAGGTGCAGGAAAACTCTTTCACGTGCAAATGCTCTCCCTTAGACACAGGGGCTCTTCACCAGATGCAAAAGCAAGAAATCTATCTTAGGTGTAGTGACTCTTCCAAATTGCAGGGACTCTCCCTAACATGCAATGCTCATTCTTTAGTGCAGGGACTCTTTTATCAGGCACACGTCTTTCCCTCATGTGCAGGAGACATCCCTCAGGTACAGGGGCTCTTCAGTTGCTGGGCTCTTCCACAGGTTCAGAGGCTCTGTGTCAGGTGATGGGACTCTCCTTCATGTGCAGGAGTACTTTTTAGGTGCAGAAGTCTTCATCAAGTTCTAGATTCCTCCACAGTTGCAGGGCTGTATCTCAGGTGCATGGCTCTTTCTTGTATGCATATTCCTTTTCAGGTGCAGGGACTCTCATCAGGTGCTGAACATTCTGTAAGGTGTGGGACACTTCATCAGGGTCTAGGCAGTTCTTCAGGTGCATGGGATCTCCCTCAGGTATATGGGATCTCCCTGGGGTGCAGGTATTCTACTTCAGGCTCAGCACTATAACTCAGTTGCAAGAGATTTGCCTTATGCGATGCTAGTCTCTCAGGTGCTGGACTCTTCCTTAATTTGCAGGACTCTTTCAGGTTCTGGGCTTTCACTAGGGTGCAGGGGCTCTTCAGGGATTCAGAACTCTCTCTGGTGCGGTTACTGTACTCTCTGTGAGGTGCAGTGTGCCTCCTCATGTTCAGGGATGTTTTATAGGGGCAAGGGATCTTCATCAGGTGTTGGTCTCTCGAGTTCAGGGCTCTCCCTGTTTACAGGGGCATTCCCTAAGCTGCCAGGGATCTTCCTCAATGATTGGGCTCTCCCTCTGGCTTAAGGGTTCTTCCTCAGATGCCATAACTTCCCTCAGGTGCTGAGCTCTCCCTCGGGACACTCAGGAGCAGTATCTTCTTCTCTGGAGCTAGGTCTCTCCCTCATGTGCAGGGGCTCTCCTTCAGGTGCAGGAACTTTTCAGGTACTTCTCAGGTACACAGGCTCTCCTTCTGATGCTATGGGCTCCTCATCAGTTCTTGGCTTTCCCTCAGGTGTAGGGTTCTTCATCACATGCTGATCTCTTCCTCACATGCAGGGCTCTTCCTCAGATTCTCAGGTCTCACTCATCTGCCAGACTCTTCCTCAGGTTCATGGGCTCTTCATCAGGATATAGACTCTTTCTCAGGTGTAGGACTCTTCAGTTGTGGAGCTCTTCATCAGATGAAGGGCTCTTCGTCTAGTGAAGGGCTTTCCCTCAGGTGCAGGTATTCTCTCTCAGGAGTAGATCTCTCCTTCAGGTACATGAATTATTTATATAGTACAGGGTTCTCTATGTGATGCAGGGAGACTCTCTCAGGTGGATGGATTGTCCTGCATGTGCAATCACATTTCTTCAGGTACATGGTATTTCAGTTTAAGGGGCTCTCCCAATGCAGGGGTTCTACATCAGTGCTGGATAGTTTCTCAGGTGCAGGAGCTCTTCCTCATGGTTAGTTATCTTCCTAATATGCGGGAACCTTTTCTTATGTGCCAAAGCACTTTTTCAGGTGTAAGGCTCTCCCCCAGATGCAAGGGCTCATCATTAGGTTATGGGCTACTTCCCAGTTTCAAGGCTGTTTCTCAGGTGCAGGGTTCTTTCCTGGGTATATAGCTCATTCTCATGTGCAGGATTCTCTCCCGGTGAAGGGTTCTCCCTCAGGTGAAGAAGTTCTCCATCACTTGGATGAGCTGTCTCTCGTGTTTCTTGAGCACTTCTTCTTATGTAGGGTTGTCCCATAGATTTACAGCCACCCCTCCGCCCCACCGTGTTCAGCTTCTCTTCCCCAGGGGAAGGGGTCTCTCTCATTTTTAGGGCTCTCCATATTCTATAGTGTCTCTTCTTCAGGGGTTGTCCTTTCTCTCAGGTCCATGATCTCTCCTACAGATGAAGGAGCTCTTTATGAGAAACTCGATTCTTCTTTGGGTGCAGGGACTCTGTCAGGTGCAGGGCTCTCCCACATGTACAGGTCTCACCATTAGAGACAGGGACTCTTCATCAGGTACTGGGCTCATCCTCAGGTGCAAGGCTTTTCCTCAGGTCTCGGACTCTTACTCAGGTGCATGAATTTTTCAGGTGCCGAGGCTCTTTCCCTGGTTGCGGCGGCTCTTTTTCTGGTGATGAAGCTTCTCAGTTGCAGGAAATTTCCTTCAGGTTCTGGGGCTCTCCCTTAGGCACGTGAGCTCTTCACCAGATACAGAAGCTGTCCCTCATGAGCACGAACTCTTCCTAAGGTCAGGGATCTCACATAGGTGCAGGGTTGTTTATTAACTGCAGAGGTAAGGTGTAGGGGATCTCCCTCAGTTGCAGGGAATCTCCTGAGGGGCAAGAACTTTTCCTCAGTTGAAAGGCTGTTTTTTTTCAATGCAGAGATTCTCTATTAGGTATGGGCGTTTCCCCCTCAGATGCAGGATTTCTCCCTCAGGTGCAGATTTCTTCATCAGCTGCTGGGCTCTTCATAAGGTCAGGTGCTTTTCCTCACGTGCACAGCAGGGACTCTTCTTCAGGTGCTGGTGTCTCTCTGGTGTAGGACTGTTTCTCAGGTTCAGTCCTTTTACTCAGATACATGGCACTTCCTTAGATGCAGGGGCTCTTCCAGAAGTTCAGGGTTCTCCTCCAGCTGCAGGAGCTTAATATCAGTTGCCACGGTATCCCCCAGCTGCAAGGACTGTACCTTAGGTAAGGGGGATCTCCATGAGGTGCAGGAGCTCGTCCCAATTCAGCACTATTGCTCTTTTGCTGAAGATGTCCCTCATGTTCAGTAGCTCTTCAGGGTATGCTGGGCTTTTTACCTAGATGCAGGTCATCTTCCAGATGAGGAGCCTCTACTCAAGTTGTAGGAGCCCTATCACCATTGTGGGAACTCTCTTTCAGGTGCAAGAGCTTTTTCTCAAGTTTAGTGCACTTACTGAGGTACACAAGCTCTTTCACATGTGCAAGAGTTCTTCATCAGTTGCAGGAGCTTTTTCTCAGGTGCAGGGGTCTTCCTCAGGTTCAGGAACTTCTCAGAAGCTGAGTCTCTCTCTTATGGACAGTGGCTCTCCTTCAGGTGCAGGAACTGTCCACCTGCAGGGGCTCTTCATTAGTTGTTGAGCTCTTCCTCAGGTTGCAGACTCTACCTTTGGTACAAGTATCTGCCTCAGGTGCAGGGACTCTTTATAAGTTTAGTGTTCTCCCTCCTGTTCATGGTGGCTCGCTCTTGTGATGTGACTCTCCTTCATATGCAGGGGCAGTTCTTCAGGTGTAGGGATCTTCTCCAGTTGCAGGGGCTCTTCATCAGGTGCTGGAGTCTCTTTCAAGTGTGGAGGCTATTGTACTGCTGCAGGGATCTCCCTCAACTTCAGCCCCTTTATTCGGGGCAGGAATTCTTTCCTAGATGCTGTGATCTACCTCAGGGGCAGGGGTTCCCCAGGAGTTCATCTAGAGGTATAGGGCTCTTAGGTGCAGGGACCCTTTTTGACGTGCTGGACTTTCTAATCAGCTGCATGACTTATTCCTGATGATGGGCCTATCTTAAGGTGCAGGAGACCCATCTAAAAAGCAGGAACTCTTTTTCAGTTGCAGGAGGTCTTTCTCCTCTTAGCACTCTTATTCGTGCTTAAGAGTTCTTTCTCATGCACTGGAGATCTTCATCAGATGCAGGAGCCATTGGTCAGGTGCAGGGCTCTTTCTCAGTGCAGGACTCTTCCTCAGTACAAGACCCTCTACTCGGGAGCGGGCTCTCTCCCTTATGGGCAGTGCCCCTCCCTCATGTGCAGAAACTGTCCTTAGATTCCAGGGCTCTACATCAGTTGCTTGGTTTTTGCTCAGGTTCACAGGCTCTCCTGCAGGTGCAGGGACTCTTTATAAGGTGAGTGTTCTCACTCAGATTCAGGGATGCTCCCTCACATGGTGGGATTATTTTTCATGTGCAGGGGTAGTTCTTCAGGACTAGGGCTCTTCCTCAGCTGCAGGAGTGTTCTTCAGATGCTGTATTCTCTCTCTAGATCCGACTACTTGGAAGGCTGAGGATTGCTGGAGCCAGCAGGTAGATTCTGGGTGACTGTGAGCATGCCACTGCATCCAGCATTCCAGCCTGGGCAACGGAATGAGACTCAAACTCAAACTCAAAAAAAAAAAAAAAAAGATGAGCAAGATTCTCAAGGAAAGCCTTGTTGAGCTCCAAGCTTAAGACACCAAAATAGCCTATGTGGAATAATACTAGGGATGGGGATGCCCTGAAATCAGAAATAAGCTGTGTACTAAACACAAATTGTTCCTATTGTTAAAATTTTGCTGTGAAGCCATCGGGGAATTAAAATTAAAAAATACAAATTGGAAAGTAAATACTAAGGAATAAAACAACTTGAGGTGAGTTCATTCAGATAAAGGGAAATGGAGCAAAGGTTTTGGAACTGTTTAAGCTTGTGTATAGTGAATGCACACCAATTATTTTTCTTTTCAGTTGGCATCCAAGTAATCTTTTGAAGAAGATGTCCCTTGAGAGGAAGGCGACCGTAAACCTGGTAACATGAAAATGAATCTGTGGGTTGGAGCTCCACCAATGGTCTTTTTGAAGACTGGTATCTTTTGTTGCCAGAAAACTGAATAGTTTGAAATGAGTTCTTCTGCTGCTTGGAAAGAAAAGTCTTTTAAGTGAGTGTATCTTTAAACTCTCCTTAAATGTGTTCATGAGAAATATATTTTATGAGAAATATGTTGTTCTTTTGTTACGTGTTATTTAACTGTGGGTTATATAACTTACGTTCTAATTATTCAGAAGCTTTGTTTTAGGTACAAGTACCATTCTCAAGATTGCCAATTTCATCAAGTGTTAAATGACATAAGAATATTTAGGGCTAGGTAAATGGAATATTTGGATCTAATCATATTCTATTCAGTTTCTATATTCTATTTTTAAATATCGACTTATGACCTGGCACTATTACTTTTTCTTTTTTTTTTTTTTTTTTGAGTTGGAGTCTCACTCCTTCGCCCAGACTGGAATGCAATGGCAAACTCATGGCCACCCCAGTTTTGAGCTGCTGGGCTCTGGAAATCCTTCTGTCTCAGCCTTCCAAGTAGCTGGAACTACAGGCATGCACTACCACACCCAACTAATTTTTTTTATTGTAGAGACACAGTCTTTCCAAGTTGCCTGGGCTGGTCTCAAATACATGGGCTCAGACAGTCTACTCAGCCTCCCAAAGACCTGGGATTACAGGCTAACCCACCAAGCCTGACTGGCACTATCACTTTTAATGAGGGTTGAAAAATCACATACCACTCTATTTATTCTCTTTGAAAAACAGATATCTAGTCAGCTACTTGACAATATTGATTGATTACCTGCTTTGTGCCAGACACTGCTTAAGGCATTAGACTCATATATTTGACCAAAACCAAAAATTTTCCAGGATCTTACAGTTTAGTGGTGAGTGAGAGAGTGGTGTATACAGTTTGACATTTATCATTTTAAACAATTATTATAATAAAGAAGTGATTCCATAACATATTAGAAAGTTCAAAGTACTAAGGGTGAAATAAGCCCTGGTAAAGGGAATTTGATTGAGAGAAGGCAGAAAGAAGCACACTGAGGCATTGCAATTTCAAATAGTGTGATGAGGGAGACAATCACTGAAAAGACAAGTTCTGAGTAAAGATTGAAGTAGTTGAGAAGGGCATGGCAGGTAGAGAATAGCAAGAGCAAAGGCCCTGACTCAGGAACTTGCTTTATTAAGGGACAGTAAGAGGCCTCACTCTGACTGGGGTAGAGCATATGAAAGGGAGCATAGCAGTATGTCATGCAGTGCAAGGGTCAGCAACTGATGCAGCTCCTTTTTGTGAATAAAGTTTTATTGGAAGATAGCCAGGCCCATTGTGTATCATTTACTGTAACTGTTTTCATGCTGCAATTGCAGAGTGGTGCAATTGAGACAGAGGTGTTCTAGCCCACAAAGACTGTTTGGCTTTTAATAGGAAAAGTTTGCTGACCCCGATGTACAGTAGGCCTTCTAAGCCATTGTAAGGACACTGGCTTTGGCTCTGAGGGAATATAGAAGGCATGGAAGTTTTGAGCAAAGAATGACAGAATCTGACTTATGTTTTGTAAATGATCATTGTTGCTGCCATTTTAACAAATTTGAAAGAACAAAAGTGGGAATATATAAAACTATTAGAACTGCAGATCAAATGTGAACCAATATTATCCCAGGAAACCACTGCAGATTCAACTGGGTATAGCAAGATATTTTAAATTTGTGAAGAATTCATAGTTATACCTAACAGCTGACATGTGTGAGCTTGTACCTAATAGGTTGTTCACAGTTTTATTGTCATCAGGTCATGCTACATTCCTTTCTATGATGCCATGTCTTTGTGAAGCTGGATTTTGGCAATAGCTATAAAAAAAGGAAGCAAGTTCCTTGTGGAAATCAACGTGGAACAGGAAATGAGGCAAGCAGTGTCCAATTTGATTCCAAGGTTTGATACATATACTGCCTAAGAGGCACATCCATCTCATCAGCAAGTATTGTCATTAAGAGTGAAGTTGAATTTTGGTTAGCTTGCATGTATTATTTTTCAAATGAATACTTAGTTGTTAGAACATTTCATTACTTTCCAGTTGCTGTTCTATCAAATCACCACAATCTTGATGCTTACAACAAACAAAAAAGTATTCTCACTTTCTGGAGCCCAGATCAGCATCATGAGGGCAAAATTAAGGCATTGAGAGGGCTATACTCCCTTTGGAGGCTCTTGGGGGATTTTGGTCCTGCCTTTTTCAGTTTCTCATGACTGCCAGCATTCTTCGGCTTGTGACTGCATCCCTTCATCTTTGCCTCTGTTGTTACATTGCCTTTCACTCCTTTTGTTTGTGTTAAATTTCTATCTGTCTTCATTTTATAGGGACACATATGGTTGCAGTTAGGGCTTACCCTAATAGTAAAAAATAATCTCCTCATCTCAAGATCTTTAATCAAATCCAAAGACACATTTTCTAAATATAGTAACATTTACCAGTTCCAGAGGTTAGGACCCCTTCTCTTTGGGTGAGAATTATTTAGCCTACTACAAACACAAATACTTGTTAAATTGTTGGCACCTAGCTATTTAGTGAATGGGACTATTAAGTATTTTTTTATTTTGGTCGCCTGGGAGATGTGGAGGGCTTAATGAGTCTGGTAAGTTTGGGAATCTCTGAATTGCTAGAAGGATATTTCAATAATCCAGGCAGGAGATGATGAGGGCTTGAACTAACATGAAAATGGGGGAATATGCTTAGGAGTAGACAAGTTCTAGATGCAATTTGAAGTTAGGGCAAATGTAATTTGCTGATGTTTTGGATATGCAGTTGAGAGAAAGAGATAAGAGTCAAATGACTTCAAATTTTCCTGTCCTGAGCTACAGGAAATTTGGCATTGCCATGAACAGAGATGAAGAAAACTGCAGGTATCAGATTTTTTGTGTGTTAGAGGGGAAGGAGTTTATATTGGAGATTGTTTTGTTCATGTTTAGAAAGGCAGATACAAAGAGAAGGAAAAGAGGAAAGGAAAAGATACACCTTCCTGACCAGGGCCTGTCTTTGGATTTTTCATCTGCCAAGCAGTGTTCTTCCACTTCTGATAGTGGCCAAATGCCTCCCAACCCACAAGTCCTCTAGGCTAATTTAACTCTCACTCAAGACATGGATGGAGCAAGAACAGACATGATGTCCCATGGTAGACAGTGGGACTGCAAAAGACTTGTTTGCCTCAGAGTCTTAACTAGCTTAGGGCAAATGGTGCTCTGCTTCAGGAAACTGAAAGCAGCAGGGCCTCTCCATTTCAAATAATTACATCAAAGACTGAGGTGGGCTTGGGAAAGATGGAGGTATAGCAGTGAAGTTTCTGAATCTCTTGAAATTCTCTCACAGAAATACCTGGAACAAAACCAAAATCTGCAAAGCATTTACCCCCAAACTAGAGGACAAGGTTCTTCCTCTGAAACTGAACACAGAAGGTGGGGCAATCCAACAGGCACCAGACCTGCCAGGTATGAGCATCAGCTCAAGAGGGAGTAGACAACAGGAGGTCTTTAACGTGCCAGCCAGTGTTCACTGGAAAGTAAAGTGAGCCAGTTTGAGACCAGCAGCTGAAATTGTGAGGAGTGTGCTCAGTCCCAAAGTGAGTATTACAGGGGCCAGTAGTAGAATCTGAAGGGCTGAAGCAGCCTAGCCCCTCCATACTCTTGAACCTGACAAGCCAGTGTTCCTTTCTGGGATGCAGCTTATCACCAAGGAGAAATTGTCAGGAGGAACAACAAACACAAAGAAAAAAAGTCAGGAAAGGGAGCAGAGTCAGGAAATCTTGAAAGCAAGCCACCGTGTTTTGGATACTTTGTAAAACAGCCTGGACAAGGCAGCTAATGCCAGTAATCCCAGCACTTTGGGAGGTTGAGGGGAGAGGATAGCTTGAACCCAGGAGTTTGAGACTAACCTGGACAACACAGCCAGACCTCATCACGCACAGACACACAAAAATGCCTGGTGTGGTGATTCATACCTGTAGTCTCATGTTCTAGGGAGGCTGAGGCAGGAGGCTTGATTCAGTGCATGAGTTTGAGGCTTTGGATAGCCCTTATCATGCCATTGCTTTCCAGTTTTGGCAACTGTGTGAAACCCCAACTCAAAAACAATAAATAAATAAATAAGAAATAAACTGATAAAGAAAAGAAAAATGAATGAACATAATGGGTAATGTCTTAAAAACAAGTAAAACATTTTAAAAATCAAAAGTAGATAAAAAGTATTCTAGAGAAATGGTGAATATAAATGACAAAACACTAGGTTAATTATTAATCCAGTAATACAAATATATATGGAAATTTAGTACATTATAAAAAATATATCTCATATCAGTGGGACAGATTATTCTATCACTGATGATACAGCCAAGTTGTACTAATTTTCAAAGTGGCAAAAGTAGATGTCCCAAGGGACAGGGGAGGTAGATGTATTTGAAACACTGGAAAATGGGTGAATTTCCCCCTTTTGTATCTGTCTAATGCTCTATGGTGAATCTGCTACTTCTGAGGTCTAAATACCTGAGTTCAAATCCTCGCTCTCCTACTTTCTAGCTCTAAATCTTCAGCAAATACTTAATATACTCTACTTCTTATCTAAAATGGGATGAATTGAGCCAGGTGATAACTGATAGAGAATAAAATCTCAATAAATGTAACTTAGTAGGGGGAAAAACCTAAATGTCTAGCAACTGACGAATGAATGGATAAGCAAATGGGGTATAGTAATACAATAGAATACTATACAGTAATGAAATTAAATTAAATACTGACACTCACTGGAGCATAGATACACCTTTAAGCTGTTATGATCAGGGAAAAAACAGACACCAAAGGTCATATTTGATTCCATTTATTTGAATTGACAGAAAAGGCAAATACACAGAAACTGGTTGTTGCTTGGGACCAGTGGTAGGATGCAAGAGGTAAAGATTGACTGCTGATAGGTACAGGGTTTTCTTTTGGGGATGAAAAATGTAATTGATCCTATAGTTGTACCATTCATGAATGTACCAGATGCCACTGAGTTGTATAATTTTGTTATGCAAATTGTATCTCAAAAAATTTTTAAAAAGTAATCACTGATTTTCCATGTTGGTGTTGCACTGCTTTGTCATCTTTTTCACCCCCTTGATTCCTTTCCTGTGCTCCCAACACTGCACCCAACCCTCTCTACCTTGCACTATGACTCGAGGTCACCCAAGTTTACCTCAGGGCTCTTGGGCTCTGGCATCCTGTGGCTTTGGGAGTGACACAATGTGCACATGCGCTCACCTCTCTCAACCCGTGGAAAGGTACACTCCAAACCGATTTTTCTCATGCACTTTTGTTGGTGGCAAGAAGGTTCCTCAAGCTGGTTTCATGGAGGGAGACATTGTGGAAACTCCTCAACTTAGTATTTAGGCCCTTCCAGAAAATCAATCTTATGTGCTGATAACCGCCAAACGCTGTGCTCTGAAAGTCAGGTGGGATGCTACAGGCATTTAAAAACACAAAGGACTTTGGGGATCCTCTAAAGCTTCACTTTGGGGGATCACTTTTTTACCCCTTTTTTACCCCTTTGCATGTGGTGTGACCCCAGCCCATTGCTGAGCTTTACCACTAGAGTGTCACAATGATACTGGCTTTGTGTGTTGTAAATGTACCCTAAATTGTACTTCTTGCTGGTCTTGTCATCATGGTTGAGTAAATGGTGATTTATATCCCAGCCCCAGTTATGAGAAGTCTTCAAACTGTGGTGGTTTAACTATTGAGTCCCCAGGGTATCAGCAGTCATAGAACTACTGGAGGCACTCACTATTCCCCTGGTACATTCCCCTATGTTTGGTATTCATCTTTTCTGGCTATAATATATGGTCAACGTAGCCAAATCTATTGAAGATGTGTCCTAAACCTTACTTTCTATAGTGTGTACCTGGTAGGCCATGATATGAGGTCATCCTCCATGAGATTTTTTACATTTCTAATGGTTCTGCCATCCCAACTTGGTCCAGATGGTTTCCTTTCAGTGCTAACTTCAGACTCTCTGTCAAACTTCTCCCATTATCTCCAGTCCTGATTCTTTTCATATGCCCATAACATCTCTCCTTTTGGCCATTCGAGCCCTGGACCAGGTTATATGTTTCTTCTTTTTCCTCATCTTATCCCCTTTCCCCTATTTTCCAAATTAACATTCAATTTTTCCTTTCTTTCTTTTTCATTTTCTTTCTTTTTTTAATTTCCTTTTCTTTCAAATTTGAGTTGAATTTTCAATTGTTGTCCAGGCTAGAATGCAGCAGCACACTCACAGTCAACACAGTCTCAACCTGCTGGGCACAGGCAATACTTCTGCCTCAGCCTTCCTAGTAGTTGTAACTACAGGTGCACGCCACTATGCCTAACTAATTTTTTAAATTTGCTGTAGAGAGGAGATCTCACCTAGTTTCCCAGGCTAGAGGAGATCTCACCTAGTTTCCCAGACTCTTCTTCAGTTGTGGGGCTCTTCACCAGGTGAAGGGCTGTCCCCCAGGTGCAAGTGTTCTCTCTCAGGAGTAGGTCTCTCCTTAAGGTGCATGAATTATTTATATAGTACAGGGTTCTCCATGTGATGCAGGGAGACTGTCTCAGGTGGATGGATTCTCCCTCATGTGCAGAAACATTTCTTCAGGTACATGGTATTTCAGTTTAAGAGACTCTCCCAATGCAGGAGTTCTACATCAGTGCTGGATTATTTCTCAGGTGTAGGAGCTCTTTCCCATGGTTAGTGCTCTTCCTCATGTGCGGGAACATTTTCTCATGTGCCAAAGCACTTTTTCAGGTGTAGGGCTCTTCCCCAGATGCAAGGGCTCATCATTAGGTTATGGGCTATTTCTCAGTTGCAAGGCTGTTTCTCAGGTGCAGAGTTCTTTCCTGGGTGTATAGCTCATTCTCATGTTCAGGATTCTCTCTCAGGTGAAGGGCTTCTCCCTCAGGTGAAGGAGTCTCCGTCACTTGGATGAGCTGTCTCTGGTGTGACTTGAGCACTTTTTCTTATGCAGAGTTGTCCCATAGGCTGACAGCCCCCCCCCACCTGCCGTGTTCAGCTTCTCTTCCCCAGGGGTAGGGGTATTCTGGGTACCCCTGCTCTTTAAACCATGCAGAGCTCTTTGCAAGCTCTTTGTCTTGGGTGCAGGGATCTTCCTTGGGGTATAGTCCCTTTCACTGGTGAGAGGGATCTCCCTGAGGTTCCAGCATTCCCCTTAGGGTCAGTGCTTTTATTCAGGTACAGGAGATTGTTCTTATGTGCAGATGCTTTTCATCAGATGTGGGACTTTTTGTGTGGTGCATGTGGTCTTTCTTAGCTGTAGGGCTCTCCCTGAGGTATTAGGCTCTCCCTATGGTACTGCTGCTCTTTTTCATACACTGGACTCTTTGACTCTTTGACGAATGTGGGAGCTCTTGCAGGGTCAGAGTCTCTCTCAGTTGTAAGGCTCTCCATATTCTATAGTGCCTCTTCTTCAGCAGATGTCCTTTCTCTCAGGTTCAAGAGTTATCCTACTGAAGCAGGAGCTCTTTATCAGAAACTGAACTCTTCCTAGGGTGCAGGGACTTCTCAGGTGCAGGGCTCTCCATCATTTGCAGGGCTTACCATTAGGGACAGGGACTCTTAATAAGGTACTTGGCTCAGCCTCAGGTGCAACGCTTTTCCTGAAGTCCAGGACTCTTACTCAGGTGCATGAATTTTTCAGGTGCCGAGGCTTTTGACTGGTAGCAGTGGCTCTTCTTCTGGTGGTGGAGCTTCTTGGTTGCAGGAAATTTCCTTCAGGGTCTGGTGCTCTCCCTTAGGCACATGAGTTCTTCACCAGATTCCCAAGCTCTCCCTCATGAGCAGGAGCTCTTTCTAAGGTGCAGGGCTGTTTATTAACTGCAGAGGCTCTCTGTAAGGTGTAGGGGCTCTCTCTCAGTTGCAGAGATTCTCCTTAGGGGTAAGGACTTTTCCTCAGTTGAAAGGCTCTTTTTTCAATGCAGAGACTCTTTATCAGGTGTGGGACATTCCCCTCAGATGTGGGGTTTCTCCCTCATTAGCAGATTTCTTCATCAACTGCTGGGTTCTTCATAAGGTCAGGTGCTCTTCCTCATTTGCACAGAAGGGGCTCTTCTTCAGATGCTCTTCTTCTTCTCCCTGATGTAGGACTGTTTCTCAGTTTCAGCCATTTTACTCAGATGCAGGTCACTTCCTCAGGTGCAGAGTCTCTTCCAGAAGTTCAGGGTTCTCCTCCAGCTTCAGGAGCCTATTATCAGTTGCCATGGTATCCCTCAGGTGCAAGAGCTGTACCATAGGTTAGGGGAATCTCCCTGAGGTGCAGGTGCTCTCCCCAAGTCAGTGCTATTGCTCTTGTGCTGAAGATCTCCCTCATGTGCAGGAACTCTTCAGGGCATGCTGGGCCTTTTACCTAGATGCAGGTCATCTTCCAGATGAGGGACCTCTACTCAAGGTGCAGGAGCCCTGTCTTCATTGTGGGGACTCTCTTTCTGGTGCAGGAGCTCTTAAGTTTTGTGCACTTACTGTGGTACATGAGCTCTTTCACATGTGCAAGAGTTCTTCATCAGGTGCAGGAACTTTTTCTCAGTTGCAGGGGTCTTCCTCAGGTTTAGGAACTTCTTCTCAGAAGCTGAGTCTCTCCCTTATGGGCAATGGCTCTCCTTCAGGTGCAGGAACTGTGCATCAGGTGCAGGAGCTCTTCATCAGGTGTTGGGCTCTTCCTCAGGATGGAGGGCTCTACCTTGGGTGCAAGGATCTGCCTCAGGTGCAGGGACTCTTTATAAGGTTAGCATTCTCTCAGATTTGTGGTGGCTCCCTCTTGTGGTGTGAATCTCCTTCATGTGCAGGGGCACTTCTTTAGGTGCAGGGATCTTCTCCAGTTGCAGGGTCTCTTCATCAGGTGCTGGAATCTCTCTCAGGTGTGGAGGCTATTGTATTGCTGCAGGGATCTCCCTCAGGTTCAGCCCCTTTATTCAGGTTCAGGACTCTTCCTCAGGTACAGTGCTCTTCCCTAGATGCTGTGATCTACTTCAGGGGCAGGGGTTCTCCAGGAGTTCATCTATAGGTATAGGGCTCTTAGGTGCAGGGGCCCTTCTTGATGTGCTGGACTTTCTAATCAGCTGCATGGCTTATTCCTGATGACAGGCCTCGCCTTAAGGTGCAGAAGACCTATCTACAGTGCAGGAACTCTTTTTCAGATGCAGGAGGTTTTTCTCCTTTGAGGCACTCTTATTCATGTTTAAGAGTTCTTCCTCATGTGCTGGAGCTGTTCATTGGATGCAGGAGCCTCTGGACAGGTGCAGGACTCTTTCTCAATGTGGGACTCTTCCTCAATCCCAAGACCTACTCCTCAGGAGCTGGCTCTCTCCCTCATGTGCAGTGACTCTCCCTCATGTGCAGAAACTGTCCTCAGATTCAAGGGCTTTACTTCAGTTGCTTGGTTCTTGCTCAGGTTCAGAGGCTCTCCCTAAGGTGCAGGGACTGTTTATAAAGTGAGAGTTCTCCCTCAGATTCAGGGATGCTCCCCCACATGGTGGGATTTTTTTTTTCATGTGCAGCAGTAGTTCTTCAGGACTAGGGCTCTTCCTCAGCTGCAGGAGTGATCTTTAGGTGCTAGACTCTCTCTCTAGTCCAGCTACTTGGAAGGCTGAGGATTGCCGGACCCCTGCAGGTCGATTCTGGGTGACTGGGAGGGTGTCACTGCATTCCAGCATTCCAGCCTGGGCAATGCAATGAGACTCCAACTCGAAAAAAAAAAGATAAAGATAAGCAAGATTCTCAAGGAGAGCCTAGTTTAGCTCCATGGTTAAGAAACCAAAATAGCCTATGTGGAGTAATACTAGGGATGGGGATGCCCTGAAAGCAGAAATACACTGTGTACTAACCACAAATTTTTCCTATTGTTAAAATTTTGCTGTGAACCCATTCGGGAATTAAAATAAGAAATACAATTTGGAAAGTAAATTCCTAGGAGGAAAACAATGTGAGGTGAGCTCATTCAGATAAAGAGAAGTGGAGCAAAGGTTTTGGAACTGTTTAAGTTTGTGTATAGTGAATGCAAACCAATAATGTTTCTTTTAAGTTGGAGTCAGAATTATCTGTTGAAGAAGATGTCCCTTGTGAGGAAGTCTACCGTAAAACTGGTAACATGAAAATGAATCTGTGGTTTGGAGCTCCACCAATGGTCTTTTTGAAGACTGGTATCCTCTGTTGCCAAGAAAAATGACTAGCTTGAAATGAGTTCTTCTGCATGCTTAGAAAGAAAAGTCTTTAAAGTGAGGGTATCTTTAAACTATGCTTAAATGTGTACATGAGGAATATATTTTATGTGAAATATGTTGTTCTTTTGTTATGTGTTATTTAGTTGTGGGTTATATAGCTTATGTTCTATTAATTCAGAAGCTTTGTTTTAGGTACAAGTACTATTCTCAAGATTGCCAATTTCAAGTGTTAAATGAAATAAGAATCTTTAGGGCTAGGTGAATGGAAAATTTGGATCTCATCATTTTCTATTCAGTTTCTATATTCTATGTTAAAATATGGGCTTATGACCTGGCACTATCACTTTTTTTTTTTTTGAGTTGGAGTCTCACTCTATCACCCAGGCTGGAATGCAGTGGCAAACTTATGGCCACCCCAGTGTTGAACTGCTGGGCTTCAGCAATCCTTCCATCTCAGCCTTCCAAGTAGCTGGAACTACAGGCACGCACTACCACACCCGGCTAATTTTTTATTTATTGTAGAGACACGGTCTTTCCAAGTTGCCTGGGCCGGTCTCAAAGCCATGGGCTCCGTCTACTTGCCTCAGCCTCCCAAAGTGCTGGGATTACAGGCTAAGCCACCGAGCCCGACTGGCACTATCACCTTTAATGATGGATGAGGAATTACATACCACTATATTTATTCTCTTTGAAAAACAGTCATCTAGTCAGCTACTCAACAATATTGACTGATTACTTGCTATGTGCCAGACACTGCTTAAGGCATTAGACACATACCTTTGAACAAAAACAAAAGTTTTCCAGGATCTTACAGTTTACTGGTGAGTGAGGGAGTGGTATATACAGTTTGACACTTATCATTTTAAACAATTATCATAATAAAGAAGTGATTACACAACATATTAGAAGATTCAAAGTACTAAGGGTCAAATAAGCCCTGGTATAGGGAATTTGATTAAGGGAAGGCAGAAAGAAGCATACTGAGGCATTGCAATTTCAAATAGTGTGGTCAGGGAGACCATCACTGAAAAGATAAGATCTGAGAAAAGACTTGAAGTAGTTGAGAAGAGCATGCCAGGCAGCAAATAGCAAGAGCAAAGGCCCTGACTCAGGAAATTGCTTTATTAAGGGACAATAAGGGGCCTCACTCTGACTGGAGTAGAGCATATGAGAGGGAGCATAGCAGTATGTCATGCAGTGCAAGAGCCAGCAACTGGTGCAGCCCATTTTTGTGAATAAAGTTCTTTTGGAAGATACCCAGGTCCATTGTGTATCTATTTATTGTGACTGTTTTCATGCTGCAATTGGTGGTGTAATTGAGACAGAGACAGTCTAGCCCACAAAGACTGTTTGGCTTTTTATAGGAAATGTTTGTTGACCCCGATGTACAGCAGACCTTATAAGCCATTGTAAGTACACTGGCTTTGCCTCTGAGGGAAATGAGAAGGCATGGAAGGTTTGAGCAAAGAGTGACAGGATCTGACTTACGTTTTGTAAAGGCTCATTATGGCTGCCATGTTGACAAATGTGAAAGAACAAAAGTGGGAGCAGAAAAACCTATTAGAACTGCAGATCAAAATGTGAGTCAAGATTATCCTGGGACACCACTGCAGATTCAGCTGGGTATAGGAAGATATTTTAAATTTGTGAAGGATTCATAGTAATACTTAACAGCTGTCATGTGTGAGCTTGTACCTAATAGTTAGTTCACAGTTTTATTATCATCAGGTCATGCTACATTCCTTTCTATGATGCCATGTCTTTGTGAAGCTGGATTTTGGCAATAGCTATTAAAAAAAAGAAGCAAGTTCCTTATGGAAATCAATGTGGAACAGGAAATGAGGCAGGCAGTGTCCAATTTGATTCCAGGGTTTGATACATATACTGCCTAAGAGGCACATCTATCTCATCAGCAAGTATTGTCATTAAGAGTGAAGTCGAATTTTTGTTAGCTTGTATGTATTGTTTTTCAGATGACTACTTCGTTGTTAGAACATTGCATTACTTTCCAGTTGTTGTTCTATGAAATCACCACAATCTTGATGCTTAAAACAAACAAAAATGTATTCTCACAGTCTGGAGCCCAGATCAGCATCATGAGGGCAAAATTAAGGTGTTGAGAGGGCTATACTCCCTTTCGAGGCTCTTGGGGGATTTTGGTCCTGCCTTTTTCAGCTTTTGGTGACTGCCAGCATTCTTTGGCTTGTGACTGCATGCCTCTCTTGTCAGATTGCCTTTCACTCCTTCTGTTTGTATTAAATTTCCATCTATCTTCATTTTATAGGGACACATATGGTTGCAGTTAGTGCTTACCCTAATAGTAAAAAATAATCTCTTCATCTAAAGTCTTAAATTACATCCAAAGACCCATTTTCTAAATATGGTAACATTTACCTGTTCCAGAGGTTAGGGCCTCTTCTCTTTGGGTGAGAATTATTTAGCCTACTACAAACACAAATACTTGTTAAATTGTTGGCACCTAGCTATTTAATGAATGGGACTATTAAGTATTTATTTTGGCCTCCTGGGAGATGAGGAGGGCTTAACAAGTCTAGTAAGTTTGGGAATCTCTGCGTTGCTAGAAGGATATTTCAATAATCCAGGCAGGAAATGATGAGGGCTTGAACTAACATGAAAATGGGGGAATATGGTTAGAAGTAGACAAGTTCTCTATGCAATTTGAAGGTAGGGCAAATGGAATTTGCTGATGTTTTGGATATGCAGTTGGGAGGAAGAGACTAGAGTCAAATGACTTCAAAGTTTTCTGGCCTGAGCTATGGGGAATATGGCATTGCCATGAACTGAGATGAAGAAAACTGCAGGGACCAGTTTTTTTGTGTATTAGAGGGGAAGGAGTTCAGACTGGAGATTGTTTTTTCATGTTTAGAAAAGCAGATACAAAGGGAAGGAAAAGATATATCTTCCTGACCAGGGCCTGCCTCTGGATTTTTCATCTGCCCAGCAGAATTCTTCAACTTCTGATCGTGGCCAAATGCCTCCCAACCCACAAGCCCTGT
>CAUYQG010202729.1:0-15845 GCA_963574415.1 Tarsius wallacei | reverse complement strand
CCCCCCCCCCCCCCCCGAGCACTCCTTCATCAGTAAGTGTACCTGATCTCAAACTAGGTGAAGTGGGGAACAAAGTGCGGCCCAAACTTTACCTGTGCAATGGCCATTTGTATACCTAACCCTGAGTTGCGCCCCACATCTTTAAAATAATTTTTTAAACACAATATTTTCAAACACATAAAATCTGAGAAAATGTATGATGAATGAATTTGTAATACAGAAAATATTAAAGAATATGCTTAAGATAAATAATTATGTTACCAAAAAGAAAGTTGAATCTGCACAAAAAGTACTAGACATCGTATGTATAAAAAAATTAATTACAGAAAGAATACTTTTTAAACGATTTGCTATTTATACTAATTTGTATCACATCAAATTATAGTGCTGTTTGTTTGGCTTCCCATGTCATTATTGCTTTTGTTTAAAAACTTGTATCTTTTCTCACAGCTGATGGGATGATCTTAAACTTAAATTGATGGATACCATGAGGACTCTTAAAGGTGCGTGAGTAGTAAGAAGGCATACAACTGAAGTCTTGAGCTTTTGCAATAATAGTTTAAGAAAGGCTATTAAACATTTGTCCGTGATTGCAAGAGTGCATATACTACACAAAACTTGAAGAAAGCAAAGGAAGAAAAATGACCCCTAGTTTACAGCCACAGACAAAGATAACCAGTGTCTATATTTTGGTACATTTTCTTCATTCTCTTTGATATTTTGCATTGACAATTTGGCTTTGGTGTTGAGTGTTTATATTCTTTCATGAGTAATACAGTGTTCATCATATTGCATTGATTAATAATTTGTGCCCATTGTTACCGAGTTTATTTCACAGACAAGGATTCTGCACTGCCACAGCATTGGACAGTTTTTGTATATATTTTTTTCTGAATAATATAGCATACTCTGGCTTTCTTAATACAGTCATTTTTAAAATCTTCACAAAACACTGCTGTTACAAAACTATGGTATTTGGGTTTTTTTAGTAACTAAACACATGAAAATCTAAAAGGGTAGGATGAGCTAGAAGGAAACAAATCTTGCTGAGCTTGTGAGATCATATCTTCTGTACCGCTTTAATATACATTTATATCATTTTGGTGAGACTTGACTTGTATTTTTCTGATGCCTGATGGAAGCATCTATCATAATAGGTGGATGGATGGTACGAAGGCTTTGACAGATGAATGAAAGAGATAAGATGCTGAATTGGGATACCTGCCACCCTTCACATATTCAGATGGCATATTTATGCTTCTTTTCATCTGCATACTTGCAGATAATCTATGTTCATATTCATTGGAAGTTTATAATTTGTGGCAAAGTAAAAGCAATGTTTAGTCTAAGAGTGATTAATTAAAAATAGTACTTGAGGAATTTTATTCAAAAAAGGAAATTATTTTTCTGGATGTCAAATGAAAAAAACATCATGCTTACTGGATAGAAATATGAAATTTGTTATCCTCACTGCTGGATTTCACTAATTGATCAATTTCCTTTAAAACTTTCTACCATGTGAACTGGTCATGGGAAGCAATTTTGTCTAACTCTTTTATCAAACATCTTTTAAACATTTGAACAAAATTTATTTAACCACAATTTTTGGTGTTAAAACTAATATCCATAATCCACAGGAATTAATAGTTTGGATCACATTTAAGAGTCACTAAGTTTTAGTCTTATTATTCTCAGTTTCCTAAGGGAAGGATGATTATTTGGATTAACAATCTGTATTATCCTAATTTGCTACAAAGTATCGCATAATCTGTTGCCTTGTCCATCACTTGCAGATTGTATTAGAATTAAGGAGAAAGTCTTTATCTGAAGGTCCAGTGGTCTGTTTGTTAAGTCAGGTCTCTGTTCATCCAGCAGTTGAATGTAATGCTGGATCTAATATATAGACACAATGAGATTGTTCCATAAAGGTGCCCCATGTGAAAAGCCCTGAACCCTCACCTGGCTCCCATTTCCATACTGTTGTACCATCTTTATTATCCTAACAATGCCAACGAATTCCTGGGCGTCAGTCTTCACTTGACTCTTTCTGACTTAATTCGTGGTGTTACAAATGAGTGCCACTCTGCCTCATAAAATTGGATTTTCTTCTGGCAGAGGCCATGTCTGATTCTTTAGTGGTCATCTGCACTCCTCTCACAGCCTAGTACTTCTCATATATTAGGCAGGTAAGAAATACTTACTAGATGAATGGTAGTGAAAGGAGTTTCTATGCAAAATGAGAGCGAGAAAAAAAGAATGCCAGTGCTGAGTCGTGACAGTACATTTTTTTTTTTTTAGTGTTGAGACTTTTTTTATTTTTAGTGATTTATTTTTTGACAGTGATTTATTTTTTGCTGTTGAGACTTTTTTTATTTTTATTGATTTATTTTTTGACATTGATTTATTTTTTGCCTCCAGGGTTAAGTGTACTGGCTTTATACTTAGACTCTTGATAATGACTTCATACCCATCACCAGTACCAGGGTATTGTCACAGTTCTCCTGCACAGAGTCTGTTGTCTTCTAGCATTGCAAGAACTCCTTTTGTCTTGTTTCCATTTAAGAATCTCTCCAGGAAGCTGATAATCCACTGCAGTCTGTGTGATTCTCAGTGACATCGTAGGAAGACAGTTTCATAAACAATACAGTAAGAGAGTCTGCAACTTCTTTTTTAACTTTCTTCCAATTTTCCAGTTTCACTCTCATTTCCACATCCTTTTACTCTGAGTCACTGAATGTCCCTTTTTGAGCTACAATTTACATTATTGTTGGTACAGAGTTTTCAAAGGACTTTTTGAATACCCAGGAGATAGGGGCAAATCTCTCTTGAGATATTTTACCTAAACCAGCAGCTAATAGTGTACCTTTTTGCCTTCTTTCTACCTGGTTATTACATATGCTCTTCAAAGCTGAGTGTTTGTGCCTGTTCTCGGAGCAGTTTTAGTTTTCCAAAGTTAGAAAATAAGTTTTATATGAATAGACACTTCTCAAAAGAAGACATACAGGCAGCCAACCGACACATGAAAAAGTGCTCAGCCTCGCTAATCTTAAGAGAAATGTGACTCAAAACCACATTGAGATACCACCTAACCCCAGTAAGAATGGCCATTATTAATAAAACAAACAACAGCAGATCCTGGCAAGGATGCAGAGAAAAGGGAACGCTTTTACATTGCTGGTGGGAATGTAAAGTAGTTCAACCTCTATGGAAAACAGTGTGGTGATGTCTAAAAGAACTAGACATTGACCTTCCATACAACCCAGCAATCCCCCTACTGGGAATATACTCCGAGGAACTCAAATCACTCTACAAAAAAGATGCTTGCACATGCATGTTTATTGCAGCACTATTCACAATAGCAAAAACATGGGACCAACCATGCAGCCCATCAAAACTGGACTGATAAAAAAAATGTGGTACATATACATGATGGAATTTTACACAGCCATAAAGAAGGACAAACTTATGGACTTTGCAGGAACTTGGATGAATTTGAGTCTATAATACTCAGTGATCTATCACAGAAACAAAGAACAGTGTACCTTTCTTATAGTATTTTGATAATTGTTCAGTCTGCTCATGCGGTACTCAGTTCTTTGTTTCTGTGATGGATCACTGAGTATTATAGACTCTAAGTCCATCCATTTTTGTCCTTCTTTATGGGAATTAATTCTTTAGGAACAAGGAACTTATGGGATGAGAAGAGACCAGAGACCAGGCTTAAGTACATTTGTGAACCACTTCAGACAAGAATCCTTACTGGAGACTCTAAAGGGACTGATCTTTGAGCACCCTGAGAGAAAGAAAGAGGGACTAATATTTATGGAGCACCTATTGCTTTGTGCCTGGCAATGCATTTGATGGATCACAAACACCTTATTTAATCTTCACACAATTTGAGCGAGATTGGGTCGCTGTTACCATCTACATTTTGCTGATAAGAAATTGCAGTTCAGAATAATAAGTAATTTGATCATAATCACTTGCCCAAAGGAAATGGAAGTTAAAGACAGGACCGTCTGATGAAATTCCATGCATCGTTTTTCCACTGCTCCCTGCAAGTTCTCCTGTCTCCGTGGGGCTATCCCCATGGGATGACAAGTGTTATCATTCATTCAACATAACCTCAGTATTGCAACAGGCTACTGGAAACAAAAGTGCAGACAGGAAAAAATGTGAATTCCCTTCTCCTGTTCATTGCCAGGGATTTAACATTCCCTTAAGGCAGTGTGATTTTCAAACTGTTTGGTTTCAGGATTCCTTTATGCTCCTAAAAATTAATGAGGGCTGCAAAAAGCTTTTGTTTATGCAGGCTATAATCTGTGAACACTTTGCTATGTTAGAATGAAAGCTGAGAATACTTTTAAAATGTATAAATTAATCTTTACAGTTACAATCATAAACCCATTGCATGTGAACATAAATAATCTATTTTCATGTAAAATAACCATTTTCAAAAAAAAAAATTAGTGAGAAGAGCGGAACTGTTTTCCATTTTCACAGACTTCTTTGATGGCTGGCTTCAAAGAGGAGCTGGGTTCCCGTGCCTGTTTCTGCATTCAGTCTGTGACATTGTCACACGTCAGGCAGCGCCTGGAACGTTTCACTCTCCTCCACTGTACACCGGTGAGAAAAAGATAGTGACATAAGCAAGCAATGTCTTATATTATTATGAAAATACTTTTGACCTTGAGGGCCCACTGAAAGAATCTCCGAATCGCCCGGGGGTCTCCAGACCACACTTTGAGAACCACCACCTCAAGGCATAACAGCTTGAATGCCCAGAATGCTTTCTGAGTTTGACTGTGTTCCTTCTGTTTTTTGAGCCAGTTGTTTAAGAATATCCCACATCAACCGGGCTCGGTGGCTCAGCCTGTAATCCCACGCCTTTGGGAGGCTGAGGTGAGTGGATTGCCTGAGCCCGCGGGTTCAAGACCCGCCTGGGCAACTCGGCGAGACCTCATCTCTACAATAAATCAAAAATTAGCTGCGCCTGTAGTTCCAGCTACTCGGAAGGCTGAGGAGGAAGGATCGCCGGAGCCCAGCAGGTCGAGGCTGCGGTGGCTGGGAGCAGCACTGCACTCCAGCCTGGGCGACAGCGTGAGACTCCAACTCAAAAAAAAAAAAAGAATATCCCACATCTTTCTTGCCTGCAGCATGTTATGGCCCCTTAGAATGCCATTTGATCCCTCTGGTCTACGGTCTCTGCAATGCTATCTGTGAAAAACAAGACACAGAGACTGGCTCCAGACTGCCAGAAATGGTTAGAAAGAGCAGAATGTATAGTTTTTGTCTTCCCAGCAGCCTTTCTCCACCTCTGCTGGCAAGTGGTGCAGAAGGAAGCACAGGCCCTTCTGGCCTCTGTGATTGGTAGAAGGGATGGGCATCAGACTCAGCCAGGCCAATCAGAACCCTTCCCTGGATTTTTTTCACCCTGACTTGCAATGCTTTTTCCCCTGAGGTATTAGCATGTTATACTGGACCGTCTCATGTTGGTACGTTAGAGTCGTCCATCCTGCCCTCCCACCCCAGCCCCACCCATATCAATTTCACATGTTGGGAATCCTATGAGGTCATTTCTAATGGTGCTTTTAACACTGAGGTTCTGCCCCAGGCTTTCTTGCTGAACACATGTCTCATTGCCCCTGAGAAATCCCACCTTGGCTCTACTGGTCATCAAAGTCCAGAGTGGCTGAATTACTCTCCACAGCCCAGAACACTGATGGGCTTCTCTCTGCTTCCTCCCATCCCACACACTTGCCCAAATTCCTTTTCCAGGGGCTCTAGTCTCCTCTTCTTTCACAGCAGGGATGAAGCCTCTCAGGCTATCCCCCTACCTTGCAATCAGGCACCACAGTGGAATGTACCTTTTGTCTTGGTGTGAGCCATTTCCTCTGCCTGGAAGTCAGTTCCAGGTACTTCAGCAACCATTTTTTGAGCACCTACAATGCACCAGACGCTGTACTGAAAACACCTAAATATAAAAGACGGTCCCAATCCTCAAAGAGCTCACATCTAGAAGAGGAGACATAACCGACAACTACAATAAGAGCTTGTTGGCAAGATTCATGTATCACACAGGACTCTTGAAGTACAAATGACAGAACAGGCGCCCCAAACTGAAGGATTATTGGCTCTCCTACCTGACAGAGCTAGCAGATGTCAAGAGCAGCCTTGTCTTGGCCTTTTGTCTTGGTACCTGCTCTGTGCCCAGAAGACTGACCTTGATCTCTGGCTTTGACTGTGTCTGGCCTATGCAGGTACCAGCAGAAGATGGGAAGGCTCCAGGAGGGCAGGGTCAGGGCATTCTCTGTCCCCAGCCCATCCCTACATGCTCCCTGTCTCATCACAGCCTGAGCAGCTGCGTTCCTCTGTAGCCACCACCTGTCTCCACAGCTTGTCACCTTCTCAGGCTCTGGTAACACTGCCTCCTCCCCTCATCCCTTCAGGACTAAGGGGACCAACAGCTTCCCACTGTTGCTAGTTCTTGGGTGCTTCACAGTGGTCTCTAATCCTCCCCCACACCTCTGTAAACAATTCTGGCACTAACCTCTCTTTAATTATGCCCTTTTGGGCCGGGCACAGTGGCTGACACCTGTAATCCCAGGACTTTGGGAGGATGCAGCGGGAGGATTGCTTGAGCCTAGGAGCTTGAGACCAGCCTAGGCCATAAAGGAAGATCTCGCCCCTGCGAAAAACAAGCTAGGTGTGGTAGCCCCAGCTGCTCAAGAGGCCGAGGCGGGAGGATTGCCTGAGCCCAGGAGGTCGAGGCTGTGGTTAGCCATGATCATGCCACTGCCCCCGAGCCTGGGTGACCCAGTGAGATCCCCTTATTCAAAAAAAAATTATGCCCCTTTTGAGTAGTTTATCTGCTTCTTACTGAGACCTTGACATAGGCTTGATGCGGGGATTCAAACAATGGCATCAAGAACTACTTTCTGTCTCTAAGTTCTGCTACATCTGTTGACTCGAATCTCACACCGGGTCTTCCCTCAAAGTGCCTCCTGGTGGCTGAAGCCTCCCATCCTCATGTTATCAAGATCCGAGGCCGTAGAAAGAGGTGCCTCTTATTCCTGTATCTCCCCCTAAGTCCTCGGTATATGCCCACCCTGAGCCAATCGCTGTGGCCAGAGGAACTCAGGGATCTCATGTGCCAAGTGGGGGCCACTGATCACCCCCAAAGCAATGAAGCCATCTTCATCTAAAGCTTGAGATCTCAGCACAAGGTAGGAGGTATAGCCCAAAGGAAATTCTGGGTGCCGTTACCAAATGGGCCCAGGCGATCCCAAAACAAGGAATTTCTACTCCAACATGTCACAAGAGAACCAGGCGGAGTTAGAGAGCAGAGAGGCCACCTGTCCCTGAGACTGTCCCTCTGTTGACCCCCTGGGCCAGGAAGTTCTTAGGCCCCTTTTATTTCAAAAGTAATTTTCAGCTCTACTCATGCTCACCATCTCTCACCAAGAGGGAGCCCTGCCTTTGGACATTCCCCTGTGGTTTCTCAGACTGTAGACTTCTCCAGGAGCAGTCACAGGAATATGCCGGCTGCCATTCATCTCAAGATAATAAGCTAACCCCAAAGTTGAAGCTGAGGTGTACACCTAACCTCACCAGAGTCGGTGGCTTCTTCCAAATGTACACGGACACGTGTGAATTTCGAAGTCATAAGTTGTAACTGAGATCCCTCTTCATTCATTCTAATGCAGCAAATGTTCTGTGTGCTGAGGTGAAAGCATTTTGCACATTGAAAAGCACCAAGCAGATAGCAGGCATCATCAACATCATGTTTACAGCACAGGCCGGGCCCCATCCCACCTGCCCAGCCCCCTCAGAGCTCAGACCCATCCGTGTGTCATGCAGCCAGTAGCACCAAAGGCAGCTCCTTCACATCTGTTCACAGCCTCCACCCTGCCCACTCCTGCACGCCACACCCCAGCCCGCTCCACATCCCCAAGTTTGTGACCTCCCTTCCTCTTCAGACTTGAGCCTTCCCAGATAGGACCTTGTTTCCACTTCTGCATGGTGACGTCTCTCCCTGGTGGCACTGTCTCAGACCACAAGACAGAGGGCCTTCTCTGATCCAGGATGGCCAAATATGCCCTTTCAAGATGCTGTTAGTTCCGGTGTCCTCTTGACCCCTAAGAAAGAAAGTGAATGACTCTGAAGATTCCTGGACCTGGACTCTGAGAACAGTACAGAGAAGATTTTCCGGGGTGCTCATGGTGTCTGAGGGAGGGAGAGAGTGAAATACTGCAAACCCCTCGGAAGAACTCCTTGATCGTGAGACTCTGGTGTGCCTGTCCATCAGTGCACTCAGAGAGCGAATCAAGGGCCAATCATCTCATAGTCAATTAAACTCGAGTCCTCTCTGGCCCATGTGTGGCCCTTCAGCACTGTTCTGCTCCCTCGGTTTGAATATCCATATCTGTGGCCATACCCCTTAGGCGTGAAAAGCAAAGGTTACAGAATCACATGACCTATTTTCAAATGTGGGCACAGTCCCTTATCAGCTGTGTGATTTCAGGCGACTCACTTAATAGTAAAATAGGGATAACATTTCTGCTCTATCCACCTCATAGATGTCTGAGGGTTAGGTGATACAGTGAATAGAACACGCGAGGTTGCTCAAACTGTAAGTGTAAACTATTATTATCTTACCACCATCATGACTATTCATAAAGCTTGGGGGGACACCAGTTCCATTTTCCTCCCATAACCACACAACACCCCTCCAATCGCCTCTCAAATGCAGTCACCTACTCCACCGGAGCGCACATTCCCCTCTGATCACCAGGGAGCTGTTTTTCTCATATATCCTTCTCTAAATGTATCGCCACTCGGAACTCATCTCTCCATAGAAACCCAGTGAATAAATAGAAGCAGTAGGTGTCTGGGAGTTTCCACTCTGACTGCTTCAACTACATTAACTCCACACAGCTTCTCCATTTGCACGTGGGTGGAGAAGCCAGCAACATCCCAGCGACCCTCATTCCCTGGTTCACCTCAGTGATTTTCCAGTGATTTTCTGCCAAGAACATCTCCGACGCTGGTATGGTCACAAGAGACCTGTGTCAATGCCTGCACAAAGAGACGTGGTGGGGACAGATCTGCTGAAACCTGATCTCTTCAAGTGCTGAAATTATAAATATGTTTTTTGAAATCACAAAATTCTTTATCAAGTGTTTTTTTCTTCTTCTTTTAGTTTCCCTCTTCAGTTTCCTCTTGGACTTATAAAAGGGTGAGTGATACACGACAACAGTAATGCTCAGCCCACATGAGAATGTTCCACATGGAATCTGTATGTCCAGAGGCCCATGGCTGTGAGGGCATGCCACAAGTCAACGTGCCCTACATAGGAGTCCCAGGTCTTTCCCCATAAAGTCTTTCTTCACGAACAGGGGTGCAGACAGCATGTTCTCTTGTTCCTACCAGAGACAGCCAGGTGGCCTCACAAAGGCAAGCTGTGGCTGGCGGCCAGAGGAAGAGGTTTGGCTGCAATGAGATGAAGGTGATGAGGAACAGGAAGAGAAACCCTGGCTGGCTTTGGTGTCAGTGGGTAAAGCAGGGAGGGAAGAATGAGGGTGCTCTTACCCCCCACTTGCTGCAGGGGAAATGGTTCTGCATTTGAACTTAGAAACCCTGAGTATGAAATAGAAATGTGTGGCCAGTCATGGTGGCTCACGCTTGTAATCTCAACACTTTGGAAGGCCAAGGCAGGAAGATTGCTTAAGCCCATAAGTTCAAGACCAGCCTGGGCAACATAGCGAGACCTCATCTCTACAAAATATCAAAAAATTAGCTGAATGTGATGGCACTTGCCTGTAGTTCCAGCTACTCCGGAGGCTGGGGCAGGAGAATCACCGAGCCCAGGAAGTCAAGGCTATGGTGAGCCATGATGGTGCCACTGCACTCCAGCCTGGATGACAGAGTGAGACTGTATATCTGACAAAGGTGTAACATCTAGGATCTACAAGGAACTCAAATGTGCCAAAATGACAAACACAAACAACAAACAGTCCTATTAAAAAGTGGGCAAAAGATATGACTAGACACTTCTCAAAAGAGGACATACAAGCAGCCAACAGATACATGAAAAAATGCTCAGCCTCACTAATCCTCAAAGAAGTGCAAATTAAAACCACACTGAGATACGACCTAACTCTAGTCGGGATGGCCATCATCAATAACTCAAAAAACAACAACAGATGCTGGGGAGGATGCGGAGAAAAGGGAACACTTCTACACTGTTGGTGGGAGTGTATACTAGTACAACCTCTGTGGAAAACAGTGTGACGGTTCCCAAACGATCTAAAAATCGACCTTCCATATGTATGATCCAGCAATCCCCATTCTGGGAATATAACTGGAGGAGCTCAAAGCAGATTGTTAAGAGAAAAAAAGCCAGGTGCAATTTATGTGCAGTCTTCCATGCATGTAAAATACACACATGCACGCAAAATAAAACTATGCATTTCTGCAGAAATATATACACACACATACACACACACATACACACAAACACACACACACTGTATGTACATGTGTAGAAAAATGTCTGGAATCTTAAATACCTTTTTATGGTTGTTTTTGGGGATGAGGTCTCACTCTGCTGCCCAGGCTGGAGTACAATAGTGAGATCTTAGCTTGCTGCAGCCTTGAACTCATGGACTCAAGTGATCCTCCTGCCTCAGGCTTCCTCCCAGTGAGCTAGGATCACAGACGCATGCCACCACATTCAGCTTTTATTTTTATTTTTCACAGAGACAGGGTCTCGCCATGTTGCCCAGGCTAGCTTCAAACTACGGGTCTCAAGCCATCCTCCCACCTCAGCCTCCGGAAGCGCCGGGATTATACACGTGAGCCACTGCACCTGGCCAAAAGACCTAACTATTTTTTTTTTTTTCTATTTATATATTTCCTTTATTTTAAAAATGTGGGGTGCAATTCAGGGTTAGGTACATACGTGGTCATCATACAGGTAAAGTGTGGGAAGACCTAACTATTAACAGCAGAGTCCTGGGAGGAGACTGGGTTTGGGGTGGAGGGAAGATAACTCAAATCCCACCACTTGGGACTTTTGCATGGGGCTCATTCTGTTTTTCTCCATTTTGCACATGGGAAATTTGAGATCTTAAAAAATTACCCAGAGATGTCTCTGATTTTGTTCGTAAACATGGAACATCTTCCCTTTTGTAACTGAAGATAATGTCCCTCGCCCCTCCTCCTACCCGTGTGCACATGTATGTGGCATGCACTGTATACGTGAGCATCCGGCTAGCTGGCAACCCTCAGACACTACCACGCCCATGCTTACTCAAGTACTACTGCTTTTGTGGCCACATCAGCATGTCTCTGCAGCTTGGCTACCCCTACTGTGATCAGATTGTCCTCAACTCCCATCAGGATTATTTCAAGAGACCTGAAGTGGCTCCCCGCCTTTATCTAATCTACCCTATGTTCCACTCCAGGGTAAGTTATCTAAACCACAGATTCAGCAACATCACCACTTGAAACTATTCATCGACTCTCGTCTCCTGCAATAGTTCTCCACTCGGGCTGCACCAGAATCACCTGGGATCTTCTTTAAAATGCAGATTTCAGAGTCTCTCCTCCAAAGGTTCCCTCCCAAGGGAGGGAATCTGCAAACACTGGTTTTATTTTATTTTTATTATTATTATTATTTTAGACAGGGTCTGTCTACCTGTGTTGTCCAGGCTGGAGTGCAGTGGCTCAATCATCATAGTTCACTTTAATCTCAACCTCTTGGGCAATCCTCCTGCCGCAGCCTCCTGAGTAACTGGAAATGCAGGTACCCACCACCACACCCAGCTATTTTTAAATTTTTTTTTTATAGGGGCCTTGCTCTGTTGTCCAACCTGTTTCAAACTCCTGGCCTTAAGCAATCTTCCTGCCTTGGCCTCCCAAAAGTGCTGTGATGACAGGCGTGAGACACCAAGCCTGGCCCAAACCCTGGATATTTAACAAGCACCACAGATGACTCTGATGCAAAGATTATAGGGATCTCACTTTGCAAAACACTCACCTTAGGCTAAAGACAGTCCTAGTTCCTTAGTGGGGCCAGCAGATCCTTCAGAACCTGTTTTTGCTTACTCCTCCAGCCCCGCCTTGCCCCTCTCCCCACCTCACACATTTCCTTCCAGCAACACAGAATGACTTCTTGTCCCACTCGCTGTTTTGCCCCCAATACTGTCATTCTCAGCTGCCCCGTAAGGCCCTGGTTGCTCCTCCACCACCACTCTTCGTCCAGCTGATACCTACACAGCCTTTAAAACTCAGCCCGGGTGGCCCACTGTGGTGGCTCACACCTGTTATCTCCGAACTTGGAGAGGTCAAGAGGGGAGGATTGCCTGAGTCCGGGAGCTCAAGACCAGCCTGGGCAACATAGGAAGACCTCATTTCTACAGAAAATCAAAAAATTACTCGGGCATGCTAGCACATGCCTGCAGTTCCCACTACTCGGGAGGCTGAGGCGGGAGGCTAAGGCAGGAGGATCACCTGAGTCCAGGAGGTCAAGGCTGTGGTGAGCCATGATCATGTCACTGCACTTCAGCCTGGATGACAGAGTATAGAGATCTAACTCAAAAACAAACAAACAAACAAAAACCTCAGCTCAGCTCAGGCATCACCTCCTCCAAGAACCTTCCCCAACACTCCCAGGTTGTTACATGCCCTCATCCCATCATTCTAATAGGCAAAGTTCATGTCAGACAAAGCTCTTACTCTGCTTCCAGGATTTTCCACATCTCCTGGAGTCTGAGGTTCTTGCAGCAAAGCTGTGTCTAACTCATTGCTCAACTTCCCCAAGAGTCAGCACATAGCCTGGCACACTGTGAGCAGTGACACGAATACACTGTTGGAAGTTTGCCGATGGCTGGGTGAGGTCACAGCAGGGGAAGACTTTTCAGGTGACACCACTTTGAATCCACCTCTTTAAAGTTGGCCAGGTGATAACACACATGCCCCCAACCCCTCATCAACCAAAGGATATTGCCACTCAACCTAAAGTCTGATGTTTTTCAAGCCCCATAAAAAACGTGGAAGGTGGCTACAACTCGATGATTCTAACAGTAGTTTGGCTCCAAAATATCCAATAACCACTGCAAGTGAGAAACAGGATTTCATTGGGCCCCTCAGTAAAGCAGGCATAAATAAATAATAATAATAAAGTCCTTATTCATCCCACAATTTGCCACCATTCCATCTCCTGACCCCATCTTCACTACCAAATGATTTTTAGTTTCTGGCAAATACTAAGACCTTACCTCTAGAGAGGAATGGCTGACGACCCTTGGAGGCAAAAGTAAAGAAGGAATCCTCCCTCTCTGTTGGCCCACAACATGGAGGTCCTTTGTGAGTGAGCCTGTGAACATCCATCTCATTCCTCATCAGTCTGGAGGCAGGTCACCAGTTTCTGACTTGTAGCTGTATACTGAGCATCACTAACAGGAAATAGAGAATGCACTTCCCAAAACTTGACACACTGCCTCATAGGACCAGTGTTCCCCGAGACACATTTTGGTACATGTTGCTTGAGAGACTACTCAGCCTTGAAATGTGCACAACAAACATCCCAGTTATTCAGACACGTTGTCTCGGGATCCAATGTTTCATCCCATTTCCAGAGCAGGCTATGGAGTTGGGGTAGAGGAAAGAATTGGCCTCATTGAATTGGGCTGATACCATTTCTCTGGGGCTTTTGAGCCCCTCAGAAAAGGTGAAAACTAGCAAGTATCCCAGAGGTTGTATCCAGTGCTCTTTGTTTCCCAGCCTAGGATTGTGAGTGCCAGAAAACCAAAGGAATTTATCCAAGTTCACAGCCACTTGATCATGGAGCTGAACTCCAGGACAGGGTTCTGATTCAAATCCAGAAGTCTTTCCACTACACCATGCTGCCTTCAAATCATTGATTCTACCTGAAAAGTATACTTTCACCTCAACAGTAGACTAACAGCCTGGAGTAACACCATTGAGCGGCTAATGCATCATAAGGACACAGTGTGTTTCTGCAAGATTTTCCTAGGTCTGTCCTCTCTGTTTCAAAGACATTTTCATAACCACCCCTCCCTTCTGTCTCAAACCCACTACCAAGTGATTTTTAAATTCTAGAAATTAAGACACCATTCTTGTGGAAGGTAATGCCTACCCTTTGGGGCAAAGTGTAAGAACACCTTTCCCTCGCTCCTTTTGCCCACACTGTGACTTTGGAAGTTCCTGATATTCAAATCTAGCCAATTCTAGAAATGTCTTCCTCAAAGCTCTCTCTGGCCCATGGAACTATCCTGTCTTGATCCTTCTATCCACAGCCAAATTTCCTAAAAAAGGATGTGCTATCGATCACCACTTCCTCACATACCATTTACTCTCTTATCTAATCTGGCAAACTGTCAGTTAGCAAATGAATTTAATCCATTCACATGTATTATTGTTGTTGATATAATATGAACTGGGTTTCTGCCTTCTTACTTTGTTCTTTCTTGTGCTATATGGTCAGGAGCTGAGGGAGATTGTGTGTCTGTTACTAAAAAAAGAGGGAATGGACACTGAAAAGGAAAAAAATAAAAAATTGGCTACATGCTGTTCAAATGATTTAAAACTAACTTTCAGGAGCACCAATCACTTATAAGCATTATGTTAATTGCAAATCTTTTTTGTCTATTTATTATAGCAAAGCTGGCAGACCTCTAATTTTTTTTTACTAACATTTCACAGTATATTCCATTTCTTCTCTATTTGCTTAAAAGTTATACATTCTATTTTTATTATTATAATGGCTACCCTTAAAATTTTACCAGAAATACTTAGCATAACACAGTCTAAAGTTATTCAATATCTTAAATCCACCCACCCTCGAACAGAACAAGGGCCTTACAATACTTTATTTTCAATCACTGCCTCCCAACACGTGTTCTTATTTTCCAGCATTTTAGTTCTGTCCTTTTTATCTCACAAATTTGACATTATCATCTTCATCATTGTTCATGATTATAAAAAGACAATGTTTGTTTACTGTTTGTTTATATTTACCTACATGTGTACTTATTTAATTACTCACCATCCCGCCTTGCATCTCAGATCTTTTTTCTGGATCATTTTCTTTCTGAAGTATATCCTTTGAAGTTTCCTCAGTGAAAGCCTGCTGGTGATAAATTCTTGGCTTTTGTTAATCTGAAGTTTCCTTTTGTGTTCTCATTAATACTATGTAGATAACTCTAGATTGTCAGTAATTTTTCTTTAACTCTTTGAAGATATTATTCTACTTTCTTCTATCTTTCACTGTTATCGGGAAGCCCACCATCAGTTTAATAGTTGCCTTTTAGATGTAGCCTTTCTCTCTAGCTGCTTTCAAGATCTTATCCTCATTTTGGGCTTCTGCAATTTCATTATAATGGGTCTAGGAAGAGAATTATTTTTATTTATCCTGAATGAGATTTGTTTTGCTTCCTGAACATGAATAACTTTCATCAGTTATGGAAATTATTTCTTTAAACATTTCCTCTCTCTCCTTCATTCCCTTTCTTATCTCTGTTATACATTCTCATTCTATCCTCAATGTCTCTTATCTCTCTTTAGTATTTCTCAGTTTTTTATCTCTTCATGCTTCATTCTTTGTAATTTCTTTTTTTTCATAGTGAGTAATCTTTTTTTTTAAAATAAAGATGCGGGGTACAATTTAGGGTTAGGTATACAAATGTTGATTATGCAGATAACCTTGTTGATGAGGTATGCCCTTCCCTCCCCTACCAGTTTCCCTCAACTGCCAATCCCATCACCCCTCCCCTGACAGTTTCCCACTACTGCCAATCACTTTCTTATAGTATTATAAT
>CAUYQG010202725.1:0-11595 GCA_963574415.1 Tarsius wallacei | reverse complement strand
TTGATTAAAGCACCTAGCAAACTAAGAAGGGAAAGAAAATTACTTGATTTGCTAAAAGAGTCTATAATAGAAATATGTAAATAAAACTTATCAGTACACTGGAGAGGAAACCACTTAGACCTCAAGGAACTAGGTAAACATGTTGATAAGGACCTAGGACTCCTGGAGTCAAGCATATCCCACCTAAAGCAGCAAGCTAATTCCTTAGCCGAGGTCGTTCTCCAAAACAGGGGGGGACTTGATCTCCTCTTCATGAAGCAGGGAAGGCTATGCATGGCCCTAGGAGAAACGTGCTGTTTCTATGCAAATCAATCCGGGGTCATCCGAGATACTCTTGCCCTGGTAAGAGACAATCTAAAACAAAGAGCGCTGCAAAGACAAACCTCGGGAAATTGGTATCAGTCCCTCTTCTCTTGGTCCCCCGGCTCACAACCCTGATCTCGGCAGTGGCGGGGCCTCTCTTCCTGCTCCTAATAGGTATAACAGTAGGGCCTTGCTTAATTAAAAGCCTCCTTGGTTATGTTAAAAATAGTATGTCATCAGTAAAATTAATGGTCCTCAGAACTCAATATAACTCCCTACATGAGAAGTCAATGATTTGACTCCAGGAACAACTGAAAGGGGGGAATGTGAAAGGGGGATTAAAAAGTCACCTAAAGTGTCAAAAATTAGGCTAAGCATGTACTCAACCTTTGCACAGTTAAAAGTCTCCCTTCCTGGAAACTGGCAACAGCACCTGTTGGCTAGGTTAAACTGTTTAACAGCTTTTTCTTCGCTTCTGTAAACCTTGCATCTTTTTTCCGCTTCTGTGAACCCCGCTAGCATTGCTTAGAAGGTACCTAGGCCTCCAGGATGTTGTGGTTTGGCCCACTTGAAAAGTCCCAATATGGTTTTGTCCTATTTAAGCAAGCCCCTACAGCAAATGGGGGCCCTTGCTTTGGGACTTGCATGTCCAGCAAGCAAGTGGTCGCCGGCCAGCTCTTGGTTAATAAACCTCTCCTTTTTATAACTTGTTCTTTTGGTGTCGGTGTCTGTAAATTAAGCGCTCAGTCCCTATTTCAGGACTATAGGTGCAGGCCACCACACCTGGATAATTTTTTATTTTGTTTTTTGCTGCCTAGGCTAGTCTCAAACTCCTGGGCTCAAGCAATCCCCTCACTTCAGCCTCCCAAAGTGCTGGGATTACAGGTGTGAGCCATTGAGCCTGGCATCTGCTCTTTTTTAAAAACCTCTTTTAAATTAACCAAGTACTATTCATTATTCCATTCCTTCTTCACTATTAAGTTTTATTCTTAAATTTTCTATTATACATCCTCATATAATGCTTGCAATGGTTATCTGAGAGCACATATTCTCAATGGGAGTGGTAAAAATTGACTGGGGGGGTGGCAAAAAAGTATTCCTTTTATGTGTACAGCACAGATAAACACACAGTACCTAGACAGATATACAGATAGCTCTGTGGTATTAAAATTTCATGGGGGTGCCCAAAAAGGAAAAAAAGATCTAAAAGAGCTCCTAGTGAGAGAGAGGGAGAAGATCATGAAAAAAAGGCTTAAAAAACAATGTGCTAGAGCAAAGGTTGGCAAACTACAGCTCTGGTCTTCTGGCTGTATTTATTTTAAAAAAAGGTTTTACCAGAAAACAGACATACTCATTCAGTTATACATCATTTGCAGCTGCCTGTGAGCAATAGTGGGAGAGATGAGTAGTTGCAACACAGACTGTATGATTCAAAGGCCTAAAATATTTAGTATTTGTCCTTCTATAGAAAGTTTGTCAACCCCTACCCTAGAAGCTAATTTATGCATATTTTACTTGTTACAACTGTAACTGGAGTAGAGTAGGTCTATTCTTCCTTGTAATGTTAATAATCATTTCAGAGCCCTGCCTTGAGATTACAATTTTTCTTCATCAGCTATACTTGTCAGAAAGAATCTCAGAAACGAAAGAGGACATAGTTCCCGGCCCTCTACACAAAGCTGGATGTCATAAAACTAGCTCAAAGCATCTGATCTAATTAGGTGACAACTTGATCATAACTATAAAAGGCTCAATATTGTTCTTCTAACACAAAGACTTACATGCATATTTATCTTATTTTACTGTTTTTATAAATCTGTTCTTTCAAGTATAATTTGTATAATGAGTTTTTGAATGACATCTAAATTTCACAGAACATTCTCATGTTCTATGAAAGAAACCACAGCCTCTAAAATATATGAAAATCAATCCAAAGAGTAGTTTTTTTGTTTTTTTGTTTTTGAGGCAGGGTCTCACTCTGTCACCCAGACTGGAGTGCAGTGACACAATCATGGCTCACTGCAGCCTCCAACTCTTGGTCTCAAGTGATTCTCCTGAAGAGCAATATTAATTCATAATTTGTCCCCTCATAATTATTTATTTGATATCTACATAATTTCAAAAGTTTTGAAAACTTGAGTTTGTTAAGCCAGAAAATGACCATTGGCATCTTTTCTTATACCTATATCCTAGAAGAGTGCTAAATTGTGATTTTGCCTCATTTAGGAGGCAAGTTTTCATAATAACTCTTGGTGAAAAAAAATAAAAAACACACAGCCAGAGAGGAAGTTTGGAAGGATGTACATTAAATTACTAAGAGTGATTATTTCTGCACAGTGGGACTATGGGTAAATTAACTTCCTATAAGTGTCTTAAACTACTGAATATATCATCAGAAATATATAAGAAAGCTATTTCCAATTGCCAAATTTTTTAAAACAAAGTTAGAGACATGGTTTCCTTCTATCTAAGAACATAATGAGCAGAAAGGTTTTAAGAATAAGTGAGACTATAAAGGAAATCTGTGACTGAAATAAATTACTCCTACCAACTTGTGAAAACATTTTTGCTACATTTCATCAATGCAATAAGGCACATTCACTATTCTCATAGTTGTATTAACAAAATTCAGTTAGGTACCATTTTCAGACTAAATAAGAAAATATGTATGAAGAAGTATGTTTGGAACAGAGTACATGTTTATTATATAAATGGCTTCATTTCCTTATTTTGTTTTTTTTAATCAGGATCTCACTCTGTTGCCCAGGCTGGAGTGCAGCGGCACTATCACACCTCACCGCAGCCTCAACATCCTGGGCTCAGGAGATACTTCCACCTCAGCCTCCTGAGTAACTGGGACTACAGGCACATGCTACCATGCCCGGCTAATTTTTTTATTTTTTTGTGAAGACAAGGTCTTGCTATGTTGCCCAAGCTGGACTCAAACTCCTAGGCTTAAGCAATCCTCTTGCCTTGACCTCCCAAAGTGCTAGAACTGCAGGAATGAGCCCCTGTGCCCAGCCACACATTTACTTTATTATTTAATCATTAAAATATAATTTTAGATATATTCTTGCAAAATTGCTTAAAATGCTACTCAAGAAAATTTGACATATACAATATAAACCATTTGGATTGTACTTTCTCCTGTGTACAAACATTGCATAATATTATGTATTAGTCATTTTTCTTTTTGACTAAATTGACAGTTTCTCTTATCTGAATGACATTACACTATGTGTATATAGTGTGATTAACTTTCCCCATATTACTGAAAGCTGTATTTGTAAAACATCATCTTAAAGGTTACTTTAGATGATGTTTGTATTAGTATTTGATTCTAAAAATCGAGTGGATCAAAATGTTTTAAGCTTATGTGCCCTAATGTAACCTCATGAACTTGTAGACATTCTGGGGGAAAAAAATGTTGGCCAAAATTTTTTAAGCTTATGTACCCTTTATGTCACTTCATAAAGTTGCAGACACTCTGGAGAAAAAAACATGTTATAAAGTATACAGAAAAATTTTCAACACAATATCAAGAGGATCGTGGCTTTCTTGTCAGCAACAAAATGGAGTCAAATTGCCTTAGGTTAAGAATCCATATTCTAGGACATTTGTAAATCTGGCTTTTAAAAATTCATTTCTAGTGCCCATTAAAATTAACCTTACATTTTCATTGTTCTTGATTCATAGAAAATGCATGGGGAATACTAAGAATCGTCATATAACAGCTTCTTTTTCCCCCTTGAGGATGAGGACTTATTAAGTTCCAGGCCCTTATTAAGTGCGCTAAGGTCACACCCATATTAATGTATCCAACACTCATAAAGATGCTGAGGCACTGACATAATCATTATCTACATTTTACAACAATAAACTGTAAAACAGAAAAAATTAGTAGTTACTGACTCCTTTGAAAAGTAGCTAGTATGAACAAGTAACTGAATTTGAAGTTTAATTAATTTAAACATAAATACAAAAACAATATAAATGTTTTCTATTAAGCACAACTTTAGCCGGGTTCGGTGGCTCAGCCTGTAATCCCGCGCCTTGGGAGGCTGAGGTGAGTGAATTGCCTGAGCCCGCGGGTTCAAAACCCGCCTGGGCAACTTGGTGAGACCTCATCTCTACAATAAATCAAAAAATTAGCCGGTCGTGGTAGCGCGTGCCTGTAGTTCCAGCTACTTGGAAGGCTGAGGCAGAAGGATCGCCGGAGCCCAGTGGGTCGAGGCTGCGGTGGCCAGGAGCGGCCATTGCACTCCAGTCTGGGCGACAGAGTGAGACTCCAACTCAAAAAAAAAAACACAACTTTATTGTTTTGGTATGACTACATTTCACCTTACCCACTGAAAACTGTATTTCCATGCCATAAGAATACTTTGGGAAGAAAGGAGCATATGGAGGAATTGAAGACTCACCTACCTAATGGGTATGTGAATATTAACTGAAAAGAAAAAGATCATTTGGAAAGGCACTGGAGGAGAAGGGGACCCATGTCTACGGTCCTATTATTAATTGGAAAAGGAAGGCCAAGGGACCAGGTCACAATTAGGCAGGGCAATTTAGGAGAAGGAAAGTAAATAGTCTATGTTCTCAAAAACAAAAATGTATCTAACAGAACAGAACATAAATACAAACTGCCCTTGAATTGGCCGTTAAGTAAGCAGCAATGCTCTCCTCTCTTCTACTTCAGAGGCCCTCTGTTACAGAACTACATGACTAAGAAGAAAGAACTCGTGAAATCCCAGAGTGACCAAATAAGAACACACTGCCCACCACCAGAAAAGCCTCGTCACACATAATAAACACACTCAGATGGAAACAAGAGGGAAACTAGATTACTGTTTACTTTTCCCCATATCAGAGGAAAATGTTATCACCCATGTCTAGAGTTGGACTTGAAGCTAAGGGACACACAGTTCAGAAAATACTGTGATTCTGAAATGTGTAAAACGTGTAAATGGTCTCCAAAGTGCATCTGAGGGTGGTTCTCCCAGTGAAGGAATCCTACATCTGTGCTCTCCCCAGCATGTCTTTGCAGGAGCCTGTCTGGGAGGCCAGCACAATTCGCGTCCCATGGCTTAGAATGTACTTTTCTGCTTGGAACTTTCATTCTAGGGCTGAAATTCATGACTTCCCTTCTGGAAACCATGCAACTACAGCTGGATCTTGAGTGGGCAATCACTTCATCAATAGACCCTCTGTGTTAAGGCTGGGTATCTGGGACAAAGTATCTAAATAGCAAGACAACAAAAGACCATGCTTCAATGCAGAGGACTCTGGTTAATAAAGGCATCCGAGTCTTCATAGACACAGATATGCCTCACAGAGGAGAAATGAAGTATACATACATACATACATTTTTTTTTCTCATGAAGAGATTATATTTACATCCCAGAACTGGAAAAATGATGCTTTATCCAAAACACATCCAAACTCCCACAGGCTCATTTGAAAATAAAAACACTCCATCTCGTTGACACTTATTGTCGGTCACAACAGTCCTGTCATAAGGTCATTCAGAGTGTCACATAAGTCATCGTAGACCGGGGTGACACAACAGGCCCGCCCCTACTCACAATCCTACAAGCTAGATCAGACACCAGTCAGGGCACACACTAGGGTCTCGCCACACACGCGCGCGCGCGAAGACCCTCCTTCCCTCACCCCGCCCATGCACTCCACAATGACGCCATCACACAATCATTGTCGTCCTCAGCTCACGCACACACAGGCCCGAGGTTCCCGGCTGCACACTAACCATCCGCGCCCCGGCAGCTCGGGGCCTCCCCACCGCGGGCTCCTCCCGCAGCCCGACCCGGGTCACCTCAACTCACCGGTCGTAACTCAAGAACCGCGACAACACCGGAAGGGGAAGGAAAGGTCAAAGTTCATCCCCCGCCCTGGGGCCGACGGGAAACGTAGTCCATCGCCGGAAATGCCCCGACGTTCGAGCAGTGCCCACAGGCCACCGAGTCCGCGCCATGCCCCGGGGACTCGGAGTGCCCGGATACGCCGACCGCTAACCCTTGGCCGAGGGTTGCAGCTGGCGCGTCCTCCGGCCGCGGAAGACGCGGCTGATGAAGCTCCTCGAGCGAGGTGAGGTCGAGGAAGGAAACTGAGCCCAGCTCGAGGAAGTCATCGGGAACCCGGGCTGGGGAGGGCAGAAGGGGGAACCGGAAGTGTCCCGGGGGAAGGGAGCGGGGGCGGGGGGGGTTGGAAGCCTAGGTCGCCTCTACCCCCCACTCGAGGGAAGAATCGGAAGCCCAGGCCTGGGAGGGAAAAAGGAATCGCGGACCCGCCTGGGGAGCGCGGAGGAGGAAACCGGACCCAGGCTGAGCGAGGCCGAAGAAGGAGCCGGGAGGCCGGGCTGAGAAGCCAGAAGCCGAGACCGGCGTCCGGGCCAGGGAGGACCAAGGCGAGAACTGCGAGGGCTTGCTCCGCTCAGGCCTGTGGGTGCGGTGCCTCGGGGTGTGGTCCGTGGGCCGGCACTTTGGTCGGTTTTGCCGCGTGAGAAAGCCCCGGGGCCTGGAGCGGCATCTGCCACGTGGCGGAGCCTCGGGGTGTGGGCCGCCCTGGGGCGTGTTTGACACCACTGACGTCAGTTTCAAACCATGTTCTGATTTCTGTCACTGTAGTTTGGTTTGTCAGTTCCAGAACTCCGTATGTCGTCCCCTTTAACTCATCCTAATGCCTCTGAGACTTATTAATGTTATGTAGTTCATCTTTAGGTTTCTGATTAGCACTTCATTGTGCAAATATGGCCCAATTTGTGTAGTCATTTTTCTGTGGATGCATATTTGGCATATTTCCAGATTTTACATATCATGAATGAAGCTAGCATGTTTTCATTTCTCCTGGATAAATACCGAGAAGAAAAGCTGCTGGGTAATTGGTAAGTTTATGTTTAACTTTCCGAGAAATTGACAAACCTTTTAGAATGATTCGTTGTGAGTGATTTGTGTTTGAGACTATGTGACTGGAGTAAGTGGTTTCTCAGTTTGGTTTTGTATCTTTGTATGGAATTATGAGATGGGTTTGGTGAGGTTATGAATGTTATGTAAGGTCCATGGGATTATGGCTTTGTGAAGTGAGATCACAAGAAACAGAAGGTGTATGTCCCAACTGTTTTTTTTAATCATGGTTTTTGTGTGTACAGTCCGTGATGACTGAAAAAGGATCACTATATAAGTGATATCAATGAATGAGAAACTGTGTGTCTGGTATATGTCATTTTGCTTGCAAAACTATGAGTACTTCTAATAAGAAAAAGAGTATAAGAATTGGAAAGTAAGAGGTAAAAGTCTCATAATTTCTAGATGACAGGGTTGCATATCCAGAAACATCATACCAACTAAATCCAATATGTTGAAATACTAGGACTCCATAGGTAGTACAGAAGAAAAATAATTACATCCCTCCCACTTACAACAGTTAAATTTGAGTGTTTGTTTTTTCCCACTGCTCCTGGATGAAATGGTGAGTGATTTAATAACTTTTTTTTTTTTTTGAGTTGGTACCTCTCTGTCACCCAGGCTGGAATGCAGTGGCAGAATCATGGCTCACCACCACCTTGACCTCCTGGGCTCAGCCTTCTGAGTAGCTAGGACTGCAAGTGTGTGCCACCACACCCAGCTAATCTTGTGGGGGGGGGGGATGGGGTCTCACTATGTTGCCTAGACTAGTCTTGAATTCCTGGGCTCGAGCATTTCTCCTGCCTCAGCCTCCCAAAGTGCTAGGATTGCAGGTGTTAGCCACTGTGTCCTGCCTGATTCAAAGGTAAATCACTCTAAGCCAAGTAAAAGTACTGGAAATACTTCTAATCACAAGGAGCCTTGTAGTAATTAGTCATTTTCTAATTAAAATATTTACTGTAAAAACTGGTATTACAAACTTCATTTAAAGGAAAATTGTTCTCCATCTGTCTGGATCCTACTGTTTCTTCTCTTTTTCCCCAACCTGTATTACTGAATAATTAATATTTAGCATAAGGATTATTAATTGATATTTAACAGTAAATATTGGCCTGGCGTGGTGACTCACACCTGTAATTCTAGCACTTTGGGAGGCTGAGGTAGGAGGAGCACTTAAGGTTAGGAGCTTGAGACCAGCCTGGGCAACATAATGAGACCAGGTCACTATAAAACATATTTGTAAGTTAGCTGGGCATGGTAGTGCACCTGAAGTCCTAGCTAGTCAGGAAGCTCAAGCAAGAGGATTCCTTGAGACCCCAGAGTTCAAGGCTGCAGTGAGACATGCATGATTGTGCCACTGTACTCGAGCCTGGGCTATACAGAGCAAGACCCTAACTCAAAACAACAAAAACCAACAATAAATGTTAACTACTTAGCTAGGCAGATTTAACCAAGTTATTATGGAAGCTCTAATGTAAGCAGAGTTTCATGTGGCTTCTTATGCCTCCCTTCTCTTTGACTTGTTCACTTAAAAAAGTATATTCAAAAGAGCATGGTTCCTCTCCTGCAAATATTAAAAGCCATAGCATAGCCGGGCGTGGTAGCGCGCGCCTGTAGTTCCAGCTACTTGGAAGACTGAGGTAGAAGGATCACAGGAGCCCAGCAGGTCGAGGCTGCGGTGGCCAGGAGCATGCCACTGCACTCCAGTCTGGGCGACAGAGTGAGACTCCAACTCAAAAAAAAAAAAAAAGCCATAACTTGCATGAGAATGTTTCTTCTCTCCTTTCTGAAATAGTCCTTTTCCCCCAGGATATATGAGCATTTGCCCATCTTCAAAATTCCATAAGATTGGATTCCCCATTTGCTTTTTATTCTAGTCAGATAAACCTGTACCTTCTCCAAGTTCCCTTTCTCACTTTAACTATTGTTCACTTACTAATTGGATGTTTTACTCAGCGCTCCTTTTTCATTCCCACAAACAGAAATGCATTCCTTTGAATTAAATATGCATATATATTCCTTTAATGAACCTTTCTTACTTAGACAATGATTTGATGTCTAAGTAGTGACTGCTTAGGAAAGCCCATACAAGAGAAAGCCTTTATCATGTTCACAGATCTCTGTTTTCTAGTGAATGATTCTATTTTCTATTGAAATAGCATTAGGCCATTGCCTTGCTAAGCTATAGTGTGGCCATGTGCTCTTTGAGCTATGGCCAAGCCATGTTTTCTTAAGCTTTGGCCCCCTCCCCTACCTTGAGGAGGTGAATCTCCTCTCTCTCTCTCTCTCTCTCTCTCTCTCTCTCTCTCTCTCTCTCTAATTTACTTTCTAAATAAACTATATTTTCTAATCTAAAAAAAAAGAAGAAATAGAATCAGTAGATTACATTGCTAGTATATAGGAAAAGGGAGGTTCTCACGTCACTCTGTGTCCTCCCTTTCCCTTCAGTCTACCTTTCTAGGTCATGTTGCACTTTTTTTTTTTTTTTCAATTTTTTACCTTTCTTCAAGGAAAGGTCAACACAAAGAGTGCAGGGTTTTTTTGGGTTTTTGTTTTAAGGAAGAGCCATTAAAAAATAGGTGCTTTACTCACTCCTTCTACAAACACATATTGAAATGCCATCTAAGCTATAACAGGATGTCTTTAAAATTGTCAAGTTCAGAAAAAAAGAAGAAAGGAACGTTTTGCCAGAACAGACATGTATTAAAAGAATACCTGTGAAGATGAACTTGAGCTGACGTCTCAGAAACCCTAAAAGGAATTTTGATCAGAAATATAATGCTTAAGAGTTCTAACTGGGGTCTGGGATTCTAAATTCTACACAGGGAACAGAGGGTAGAGAGCTAGAACTAAGACTCTGCTCTGTCTTATCAAACAGGCTTCCCCAACCCCAGGCCATGAAACAGTCTGTAGCCTTAGGAACGAGCCGCACAGCAAGAGGCTAGTAGGCAAGTAAGCAAGCTTCATCTGTATTTACAGCTGCTCCCCATGATTGCGTTACCACCTAAGCTCTGTCTTGTGTCAGATCCGCTACAGCATTAGATTCTCATAGAAGCCCAAACCCTATTGTGAACTGCGCATGTAAGGGGTCTAGGTTGTATGCTCCTTATGAGAATCTAATGCCTGATGATTTGTGGTGCAGCTGGGGCGGTGACGGGGAGAGGCTGCAAATACAGATTAACATCAGCAGAGAAGTTTGATTGCACGTGCTCCCCCACCCCTTGTCCGTGGAAAAAATGTCTTCCATGAAACTGGTCCCTGATGTCCAAAAGATTGAAGACCGCCATTATAAAAGATTTCTAAAAATGATGCTTCTTGCTGGCTCAAAGAGATGTGGGCACTTGCAGCCTCCTGGGTTTTTTGTTTGTTGGATGAGGAAGAGGATTTGGAAAGCTGGGACTGTAGAATACAAATACCCAATTTAATATTATATGTGGGATATAGAAATTCTAAGCTGAGAAAGTAACTTAAAAGTTGGCCAAGAAAAAGATATACATAGGTATAAAAAAATTGGTATGGCTATAGTACTATCAGACAATAAACCTCAAGACAGTGAGACAGATACAACAAAATCATAGAGAAGTCATTTACTGGGAATGAGTGTGCCTACACAGTCATGTGTCACTTAACCACAGGGCTACATTCTGAGAAATGTCATTAAGTGATTGCATCACGTGAACATTATAAAATACACTTAGACAAACCTAGATGGTGCAGCCTATTACATACCTAAGCTCTGTGCTATCATCTATTGCTTCTAGATTACAAACCTGTACGGCGTGTTACCTTACTGAATACTGTAGGCAATTGTAACACAATGGTAAATATTTGCTTATCTAAAAATAACTAAACAAAAAAAGTACAGTAAAAATTTTGTAAATGATTAAAAAATGATTCACCTGCATAGGATACTTACCATGAATAGAGTTTGCAGAACTGGAAGTTGCTCTTGGTAAGTCAGTGAATGAGTGGTGAGTGAATGTGAAGGTCTAGGATATTACTGTATACTACTATAGACTTTATCTTTTTTTTTTTTTTTTTTGAGTTGGAGTCTCACTCTGTCGCCCAGACTGGAGTGCAGTGGCTGCTCCCAGCCACTGCAGCCTCGACCTGCTGGGCTCCGGCGATCCTTCCACCTCAGCCTTCCAGTAGCTGGAACTACAGGCGCGCGCTACTACGCCCAACTGATTTTTGATTTATTGTAGAGATGAGGTCTCACCAAGTTGCCCAGGCGGGTCTCGAACCCGCGGGCTCAGGCAATCCACTCACCTCAGCCTTCCAAGGCGCGGGATTACAGGCTGAGCCACCGAGCCTGGCTTAATTTTTTTTTTTTAATTTTAATTTTTATTTATTGTAGAGATGAGGTCTCGCCTGC